>KN818408.1:26329-38094 GCA_000827485.1 Amanita muscaria Koide BX008
ACTAATAATCCCCCAATGCCTCATGTTCCTAACTCCATATGTCTATCTATTTCACTCAACCTTGCACATTTTTGAGTGATTTTTAGTGGTGACCCCCACCCAAAATCACTCAAAAATGTGCAGAATATCTTCTATCCATAGGTTCTTTAGATCTCCAACCTCTAGGTCGATCTATATCACATTTAGAAGGCAGAATACCTTGGATGGTTCACCTTACTGGATCTAAGATGATGCTGTGGGGGCCCAGGCAGTATGCCTCCTTTTCAGCTCTTTCCTTTTTCAATCATTTCTTCCTTTCCCTAGTTCTCTTGTTCTGGGCTGCTCTTCCCTCCGCTGAGTGAAGGTGTGCACTTTTGAAGCCAGGCTTCAGCTTCATGGATCGTGTTGGTACAAAGATAGGCAGTCTAAATTTAGACAGGTGGGAAAAGGCTTCATGATTCTCATGCAATAACAACCTCCTCTCCATACGGATGCGGCTTGTGGACCCTCATCATCAAAATGTACATATTGGCTCTGGCCATTTTAAGTAATTAACTTTACTTGCTTATAGCGATTACACTCCTATCATTCAGACTTCCTTGTGGAGACCCTTGTGACTGGAACACTCAGCAATGGTACAGATCAGAGAAATAGTCATTTTGAAGCGGCGACTTTTCATTCAGCATGAGGGTTTTATGTTTCGAGTCCACCATGAATCCCCCCCCTCTGGAAGCATTACCATTGCCCATCAATCCATCACTCCCACACTAATAGCCCATCGCACATCGCCTGCAGGCTGCATTTTATCTCATTGAGCAAACAGTCAACAGAATTGGGGGGAGTGTAAAGTCCTCCTCAACCCTGTGAGTTACTTATTGTCTATTTCACTCAACCTTGCACATTTTCGAGTGATTTTGGGTGGGGGTCACCACTAAAAATCACTCAACAATGTGCAAGGTTGAGTGAAATAGACAGTAATCACATGACAAGTGCTCATTCATCACATGATATAGTCAGTCACATGACAAAGAGTGCAATTATTGTTTTACTACTTGTCATGTGATGAGCACCTGCACAAATGTATATACACTTCAGATTGAAGTTCCAAATTCATCTCCCAATTCTTCTGCTCCCTCGAAACCATGCTTGACATGAAACTTCAACTCTTAAGCGGTACCTTAAGATCTTCTGCAATTACCAGCAGGATAACTGGTCCAAAACAGGTCCTGATCCCATGGAGCTATGGGGATCCTGACAAAGTTGACATTGTTATTTGATTGTTGGCAGGAAATAGGCACAGATTCTGCATTGTTGGGTCTTCCAGCACTACCAGTTGGCTGATGCCAATGAAGAGGTGGTTGACTACAAGAGGGCATTCTATTGGCCATATCTGGCACAACAAGCATGTACCATTGCCATGTATAAGAAAGAGACAGGGAGTCAATCTGTGGCTCACAGGGACCTTGTGGCGTGATTCTAGGGGTTTCCCCTTGCCCCCATTAGGCAATGTCCTTCAGTAAGGCCATAGGGTTTCCCCCGGGATCTTTTCCTCCACCATGTTTAACATCACACACCATCTTTAAGGCACCTTTTAAGAAGTCTCAGGGTCTATCCCAACAGCAGGTCCCTGTTCAGAATGTGAATCCTGTAGATTCATGTAGTGTAAGTTACTGTCTATTTCACACAACTTTGCACCATTTTGGGTACTTTTGGGTGGGGTTACCACTTAAAATCACTCAAAAATGCACAAGGTTGTGTGTGTTATGAACCATGGACAAAAGACACTTTTTACATTTTACTTTTACTTAGTACCGATAATTTACCGGCGTTTGCCGGGGCCGCGCGTGCCGGCGCGGTTTCAAACTCCGCCGCATCGAAAGCGTCGAAAGTTGTAGACAGCGTAAATTGAGATTCTCGCCCACATAGACAATAAATTATTTATACTCTCTGCTTTAAATAATTGAAACAAATCTGGGGGCAGCCCAAACAGGGCTCCAAAGAGTCAAATACACTGCCAAAATTATTATTATAGGTGGCTCAGCTCATTAAGTAAAATTAAGTAGTAATTTTCGCTGGTTAAGTACTTAATGGCCGATAATTTACCAATTAATTGAGCTCAATTTACGGCTCAATTTACGCCAACAGGCTCAATTTACGGCCTGATGGCGAGCCTGTGACTGCCTGTGAGCCAGTCAGGGCCATCCATCAATGTTGATGTTAACTGCCTAACTCGGCCGTGGCCTGGGCTAAATTTAGATTTGCCTGGTACACTCTACAGAGCCTCTTGTACCAGTGATTGCAGCCATTTTTTTTCTTCTCATACAAGTCTGAGTTGTTTATTACATTTAATTACTCTGAATTTTGTTTCCACAGCCTGGCTACAGGTGTTTTGCTGGCTTGGGCACTTAAGGTTCGGGTTTGGAGCGGAGATCGAAATTCCGATCAATTTACGATCAATTTACACCTTTCCTATTTCGTCCGGTAAATCGAAGCAAATAACCACACTTATTATTCAGACTATAGGAAGTCACATGATGGTCACACGTCACAGAGTCACAGTCACGCATCACGTGCATGTCACATCACAGGATCTAGGCTACTCCAGACCTGGCTAGACGCATCTAGACATAGGCACATCCAGACACAGACCAGACAACAACTAGACCCGGCTAGACCTTTGCTATATTTGTTATCATACCCTGGACCCTAACGCAGTAGTCATACGTCATGCACAGTAGCTACGTAGTCAGTCTATACTTGCTATCTGCCGCATGTACGCCTCGCACCCTTGGGCAAAGGGTTAGTTAGTTTGTATATATACTAGGAGACTCAGACTGGTCAACCCCAGTCTTCGTTCTCTTAGGATCTCCCCTGATAGAAGCTGGCTGAGTCCCACTCCTTTCCTTCGCCTTCGGGCACTCTCTTTGTTTTAGTTGGTTGTTTTATTTGTTGAGGTACCTGTTCAGGGTCACCCTAACAGTGTGAAAAAGACAGTAATAAAAATAGAGAAACTTTAGCATGCACATTTGTGGCAGTCAATAGCCAGCTGGCATCAAGCTCCCACACCAAAGTGGAAGGCTGCATCCATGGCTGCCATTAAGGCCTGTTTAGGCAGTATGAAGGTGCAATATGCAAGGCTTCTGCTGCCGCCAATCTAAGATTACTGTCTATTTCACTCAACCTTGCGCATTTTTGAGTGATTTTTAGTGGTGACCCCCACCCAAAATCACTCAAAAATGCGCAAGGTTGAGTGAAATAGACAATAACCATACACAAATAAACAAAGTAAATACAACCAGCTATAACTGTATACTCTTTCATAGATCATCCAAAAATTATAGAAAATAGCACAAAATGGCGATCCACTATAAAGCAGTTTATTCCAACAATTTCTTCAATTATAGTTAGAGCATGTACATAAATCACTCAACAACATTTTCACATGATTGCAATTATAAATTACTCTGTTTGAAGGAATTGCTTACTATTATTGTCTATTTCACTCAACCTTGTGCATTTTTGAGTGATTTTGGGTGGGGGTCACCACTAAAAATCACTCAAAAATGTGCAAGGTTGAGTGAAATAGACATTATTTAAGTAATGATAAGATTATGAAAAACAACTCAAATGATAAAAAAGAAATTCTTAAATTACTATCACATTATGTCACTCATCACATGACAACAAAGTGCAATTACTGTTTGTACTACTTGTCATGTGATGAGCACTTGCACAAAATCTGCTCACTTGACTGATTATATCACATATGTAGTCTGCATTTCATGTGTTCAATTATAGTACTTATTTCAATTACTGTCCTTGCGCATTTTTGAGTGCTTTTTGGTGGGACACTCCACTCAAGAGTCAAAATCAATAAAAATGCGCAAAGTTGAGTGAAAAGACAGTAAGAAATGAGTTACTCCTTATTTACTGTCTATTTCACTCAACCTTGCGCGTTTTTGAGTGATTTTTAGTGGTGACCCCCACCAAAAATCACTCAAAAATGCGCAAGGTTGAGTGAAATAGACAATAAGTAAACTTGTTTAAGGCAACTCATTCTTACGACCAAAATCTGCCATCATTTTACTGTCTTTTTCACTCAACCTTGCGCATTTTTCATTGATTTTGAGTGGTGTGTCCCACCAAAAATCACTGAAAAATGCGCAAGGTTGAGTGAAAAAGACAGTAACTGCCAATTGTTACAAACTTGGACTCACTATGATGTCGTATGTTTACTCCTATTTGGACTCATGCGCTTACTACCTCATTATGACACATTGGTCCTTTGTATTACTAAACATTACATCATAGTGACATTATCATTAATCAGCGCTCCACATTGCTGTACAGTAGGCTATGTTTCCTTGTTCCACTTATGTCTTACCATTGTTCCACTTATATGTTACCCTTTGTTCTATATGGACTTGTACCTTACTATTGTTCAGTTTAGGGACATCTCATGTATTATATAAGTAGTAGATTAAGTCTGCAGTAGTCAGACTTAATATAGCGATTATACTCTTATCAGTTGGACTTCCTTGAGGAGCTCTTCTGACTAGAACACTCGCCATGGTACAACTCAGTCCTCAAGCCTTAGACGATTCCTTGTGATAGTCTTAGGTGGATCTACTCGTTGCTCAAACTTGTGACTTAGCTTGTCGGTCATAAGCTCATTAACGATTAGTAAACTTATCCTTGTGAAAGTGATCAAGGACTAAGTTGTGACACCAATTGGATTGATTGATATCACCTAATACAGTTGCTCACAATGTATTTTTAGCCTTTGATTAACCATATGTAAATAAACAAGTAAATACAACCAGCTATGACATACTCTAAAGTAATGGAACAGTTCTTCACAATGAACCGATTTATAGGATATATATTTTATTAGATCACCTAACCAAGTGGAATCATGAATGGTATTATTTTGTGAATGATTAGATCACATGATGAGTGAGTGCAACTGCGCTTACTTGTCACGTGATCTTGGAAAACAAACAGGCAATAAAAAGTAGGCGACAGATCAAAGTGTCACCCCCTTATGTAATATTCCCATGGGCAAACCACCTCTCTCCTCGTCGCCCTTCTACATTGATACAACATCATTAGTGGATAAAATAAATGCAGTAAAGTGTTTAAATAGGTTCTATGTACAAATCCCTGGAGGGAATTCAGCTAAAAGTGTCTTGATCACAAGTAGTAGCAAAAACATTTTTTCTGCAACTATACTATTTCTAAGTGTGTTTCTGAGCTTTTGGGCTGAAAAAAAAAAATTATTATAATTTTTGGACCGGGAATTTGACCGGTCACCTGTCTGATAAACGTGACACAGTGTGACATACATGTGACCACTCTTACCATACTAGGAGTGCATGTCACAGCATGTGGCTGTCCCTACCATTTTGGGAATGCAGTGTCACAGTAAATGTGTGTGACTGTCATTACCACATTGGGGAGGGCAATATGATGGCCCATCGAACCTTGCCTCCTGCAGTGATTGCACTGCAATGAATAATTCTATGGATATTTTATGAAGCTCCTATAACCCAATGCCCTAGAAATATAAGTGTTGAGACATCTGTCATTGTTTCTATTTGTCCAGTTTGGAGTTGAACACTTGATCTGTGCCATTCATCTTGAAAATCAAGCTTGACATTTACTATTTGTAAAATTTGGAAAGATTGAGTGAAAAGACAGTAACAATTTGTTGAATGCCATTAATTGTTAAAGGAACTGTAGAATGAATCTTCTTGAATGAGCAAATAGTACCTATGATTCAATAGGTACTATTTGCTATGATGTACATCCCGACATACATCTCTTGAGTGATTTTTAGTGGTGACCCCCACCCAAACTCACCCAAAATTGTGCAAAGTTGTGTGTAATAGACAAAAGTGAGTCATCCTGCAAACACAATTACTCCCTCTTTGTTATTGACCAAGATAATATTAGCATGAAGGTAAGAAGACCCTGTTGCTTTGTAGAAAGTCTTTAGAAAAGCCTCTCATTTGGAGGCCAATGATTCCCTTTGACCTTCCCCATCAGAAGGCACATATTCTGATGGCATTACAATGAACTGTTGAGACTGCAACTACTTTGAGAATTGAATGTGCTACACAACAACAACTCAGCCAGCAGTGACACCATATCCTGTGGAATGCACTGAATGGTTTCAATAACAAAGGGTATCATATGTCCAGCTATTGATAGAATGTCAAATAATTAGAGTGCTGATTGTTATTTACACATTGTAACTGTGAGAAGTGAAGAAATCTATTATTAGTTAGTATCACTCACACATGATATAGTCAGTCACATGACAAACAAGTGGAATTATTATTGGTATATAGTAATACTTGTCATGTAGTCAGACTGATTATATCATGTGCATGATGTGCTTAGCAGGGCAGCAAGTATTGTTAACACCACTTTGTTTGTGATGCAGATGACATCTGTGGAGCTCTTTACAATCCCCCCCATATTCCGATCGGAATCCAATCGGATTCCAAGTGATTTTTGTCATTTTATCACCCATTTATGTCCAGTCTTAGTTCATTCCGATCATATTCTGATCAAAACATCGGAATATGATCGGATTCCATCGGACCAAGTTACTCGGAATGTGGTCAGACTATGATCGGAATCCCTTTGATTCTAACCTAATTAAGTATGATCCTTGCCATTTATGGTTACTCCCTTTATGTAAGCACTCCGAAGAAATATATCCATTATGTAACATCACAATAAATATCAACAAACAGGATGAAACCTTATGATTCCGATCAGATTCCCAGTGGTTTTTTAGGGCCTGTTTACATGCATGGCATTCCTAGCTCATTCCTAGCTCATCACATACTCAGTTGTCTTCATTGTTGTTGCTGTTGGACTACCAGGCAAGCAAATACAAATAAATAAAGACAAATAAGGAAATGCAACAATATTATGTAATTACTCACATGTATATATATCAGGATTATGTAAGCAAATACTATGTGTGTGCATATACAGACAGGAGGAACTAGACCATTTAAGGTAATTCTGGTCTCATATGACAGCAATTCTATAAATAAACATGAAAAAGCATTCATATCAGGATTATGTAAGCAAAGTACCAAGTGTGTATATGCAATATGTTCATAATTGTGATGTCATTCCAATCAGACTACATTACCAAATAGGGAAATTTGTTCCCACGGTCTCTTGACAACATCAAAAGATAGAGAATGACTGTGTGATTCTGAATCTGAAAGTAAAATTGTGATATTTGGTCTAGTTCATGAGATATTCACAACAGAATTTTTCAGAGCCAGCAATGACAAATTTCTGATCCCCAAAAATTCTGGAAAAATACCAAAATAGAGAGACTGCACATGTGACTCTGAAAAGGTTCTTCTGCAATTATCTTGTGACCTAGACCAGATATTGCAATTCTACTTGCAGAGTCAGAATCCCACAGTCATTCTCTATCTTTTGATGTTGTCAGGCGACTGTGGGAACAAATTTCCCTATTTGGTAATGTAGTCTGATTGGAATGACATCATGATTACAAACATATTGCATATACACATTTGGTACTTGACATAATCCTGATGTGCTTACATAATCCTTATATACATGTGTCAAAATGATTGCAAAATGTTGTTGTAGTTATTTACTTATTTATATTTGTTTGTTTGTATTTGCTTGTTTAACTTGATACAATTGAAGCAACATCTTTAAAATGCTTACATAAGCTAGCATGTGGACATACTTATATATTATGCTTTGTATTTGTTTATTTGTACTTGCTTGCATACTTGGTCCAAATACAATTGACTGCTTTGATGTTGCTAACATAATCTGTATTGTATTGTTTATTTGTATTTGCTTACACTGTTTCTCTTGTTCTGTTGTTGTTTGTTTGTGTTTGTATTGTTTATTTGTATTTACATATGCTGTTTGGCTTGGTTTGTTATTGCATAAGTTATTTGATTTGAAGTGCTTACATAAAGGTGATAGAGAGCCTCAGGACTTCAGTAGGAATTTACTTGGAATCCATTCAGAATCCAATCAGAGTCCTAGGAATGATTTCATTCCGATCAGAATGGGGGGGTGTAAAGTACTGCCTTCGTGATGTCCACCACACCTACTGCTCGTTCCTCTGCTGACGACATCCATTTGGGGGTTCTGCGCCAACTCATCGAACTGTCCAGCGTGGCGGGCGGGACTGCTCCCACTTGGCTTGCTTGGACTCAAAGCGTTATGGCTACCGCAGTAGGTGGCCTGTCTAAACTTCGCGCGCCATTCTTATCTGGGACCCTGCTGATGCCGGTCTCACCTATAGCTGGCAGATTCATACATCAATGCCTGGCTTTTCCCAGCAGCCTCTCATCTATGAGATTGGCAATCTTGGCCACCTTCCTTATATGGAAGTATTAACTTCAAACTCCGCTTTTTCTGTTTGTTATTTGTACATGTTTTGTGACATGCTTGTAACACTTTTTGTGACACTTCTGTGACATGTTTTGTGATGATTTTGTGACATGTTCTGTGACATTTTGGTAACACTTTGTGACGACTTTTGTGACATGTTTGTAGCACTTTGTGACATGTTCTGTGACATTTTGGTAACACTTTGTGACGACTTTTGTGACATGTTTGTAGCACTTTTGTGACATGTTCTGTGACACTTTTTGTGATGTTTTGTGACACTTTTGTAACATGTTTGTGACACTTTTTGTGACACTTTTTGCGATGTTTTGTGACGTCTTTTGTGACACATTTGTAACATGTTTGTGACATTGTTTGTGACGCTTTTTGTGACGCTTTTGTAACACTTTTGTAACATGTTTGTGACATTGTTTGTGACACTTACTTGCTTGTGACAGGTGTGTGACACTTGTAAGATATTGTACCATATATATAGACATTTGTTCCCACGGTCACATGACCGCAAAATTGTAGAGAGCGACTGTGGGAATCCAAATGTGGTTTCAGAATTGCCATATTTGGTCTGGTTCCCGAGATATTTCGAAAATAACCTTGCCCATATATGGTAATTTACTTTCCCACGGCTACGTAAATGCGTCAAGGTAGATAATGGGTGTGGGATCCCAAATGTGGTCTCAGAATTGCCATATCTGTTCTGCTTCATGAGATATTTGCAAAGTAAACTTCGCCATATATGGTAATTTACTTTCCCATGTTCATTTGAAAGTCGAAATGCTAGAGATAAGAGAATGGATGTAGGAACTTGAATGTGGCTGTAGAATTGCCATCTCTGTTCATGTTAGTGAGCTATTTGAAATAAATGTTTAGAATTGTGACTCAACCTCTTGGTATTAGCTTAGTGCCTAGAGGCTAGGACTTGGTTGATGCAATATCTAGCTTTTCATCTGGGCCTTTGATGACACAACTCAAACCTCTGAGGCTGATCTCTGAACCTTTAACTTGTTGATTGAGCATTGGTCTTAATGTCTCACAGACACTGACTGGTCAACTCCCTCTTTGCTCATTGACTGAACTCTTGATTTGGGGTTGGCTGAGCTTAGATGGCTTTAATGGTATGGAGGTACATCCCAGACTGTCATAGAGGAGACATGTCACATAGTGAATGTGAGTGGAAGATGGGAATGTGTTATGTACATCGTTAAATGTGTTGGAAAGGGATATTTTGAAACAGAGCATGAATGGAATGGCACATGTATCCCAAGGATGTCATTGAGTTGTTGACTGATATTGCAGGAACCTCTAAGAGGATGGCATAGCAGTGCCAACAACCACCATGACTTCACAGTCTTCACCAAGTGATAATCAACTACAGGCAATATCACTAGATTGAGCTGTGTGTGTGAATCATGTGAATGACTCTAAGATATCAACAAGTGATGTCAAGGAGATTGAGAGGCAGTGTTTCCACACAAGACAGGGTTTAACTGCTATATTCTGTCTGTCACTAGGTCAAGTCAGATAGCTATCCTAATGATGTAATCTGTCTCATATGACTTTATTTCAACAATTACATAGGGAGATGTAAAATGAATACAGAATTGTTGCAAGCACCATGTCATTGTTATGGCTGGTCAACTGTTGACACCATCTAGGCTCAGACAGTTCAACTGACAAGTCAAATGTTGAGAGAGCAACACACTCTCAATGAGTCATTACACTATTTGCACTATTTTTGATTGAATTTTAGTGTGTGACATATCACAGTATCTGAATATGTATGTTGCAAATATCTCACCAACATGAACAGAGGTGGCAATTCTACAGCCACATTCCACTTCCTACATCCATTCTCTAGCATTTCACTACCATATATGGCAAAGTTTATTTTGGAAATATCTCATGAAGCAGACCAGATATGGCAATTCTGAGACCACATTTGGGATCCCACACCCATTATCTACCGTTACACATTTACGTAGCCGTGGGAAAGTAAATTACCATATATGGGCAAGTTTATTTTCGAAATATCTCTGGAACCAGACCAGATATGGCAATTCTGAGACCACATTTGGAATCCCACACCCATTATCTACCTTTTCACAATTACGTAAGCGTGAAAAAGTAAATTGCCATATATGGGCAAGTTTATTTTGCAAATATCTCATGAAGCAGACCAGATATGGCAATTCTGAGACCACATTTGGAATCCTACACCCTTTATCTACCTTTTCGTGTTTACGTAATCATGGGAAAGTAAGTTACTATATATGGGCAAGTTGATTGTCGAAATATCTCCGGAACCAGACCAGATACAGCAATGCTAGAACCACATTTGGATTCCCACAGTCGCTCTCTACAATTTTGCTGTCTGTGACTGTGGAAACAAATGTCTATATATGGTAATCACAAAAAGTGTCACAAAACATCCAGTCCTGCTTGATCTCTTACCACGACTATCCCCTAGTCACTCGCATCCCATCCTTTCCTTTTCCCCTCTACAGAGACACTCTTGCCCTGTGATCCCCCCCTGCGCCGTAGCAAAGGGCTTTTCTTTAGGGGATTCAAGCCCTCTGCATCCTCGCCATGCGAAGAAAGAGGCACAAAAAGTCTGTTCCGGGTGCTACTACCACCCTTTGTCCCATGTTGGCTCCCCACAGGGGACAACACCCTGCTCTGTCGACACCTCCCATCCCCCTGCTCCAAGCCACACTCGTTCTAGTCTCCGGCTTCATGATTGAGTTCACTACTGTGCTGAGGCAACACACAAAGCATCTCCATCGCCAAGTCCTGGCTTGGCGCATGACCCAACTCACAGAGGATCTTAACAAAATCCTAGTGCTCACTCTGCAGGAGTCCCCCTCTGGCATCATCACCTCCTACACCACTGCGAAACCTATTTGCAGGGAGCAGCAACTCCCACGGAGACCCCGGGCACCTGTAGGACCCCATCCTACACCTGCACCAATAGTGAAAAACGAGCCTCCTAGGACCTCGTTCACCAGTCACTCTGGTCCAATCAGGACCCCATTGCACAATGTTCTACCTGATGTCCATACCCTGGACGGGAGCGAACACACGATTGCACCACAGGTCGGTCTCCAGCTCTGGAGACGGCCATACCCCGTATGGAAACTCATGCTGGGGAGACCGCTCCATACTGGCATCCTGCTTGACCACCGCAAAACCTTCATCATGATGTCTCATGAAGAGGGCCTGATACACCCCCTCACCATTCTGGGGCACTGAATTGAGCACCACAAAGACATCCTCATGTCTCTGGTCAACCTAACCGCTCTAATCACATGCTGCACTACCATGATCCCTTCCCAGGACCACCCCGACTACGTACCCTA
>KN818409.1:46769-61388 GCA_000827485.1 Amanita muscaria Koide BX008
GGGGTGGGCATCAGTCTTCATATGAAAGCCGGCACTCATTCTTTTCCCTCTTGTTTTTAAATAAATAACTGTAAAGGACTGTGACATAGGTCCAAAAGTGCCAACATTGCTGCTACAATCCCCCCACAGCAGAGCCAGCCCATGAACAATCATCCAAGCTAACTGATAAACTTTTATAATGGATCCATGTCATAAATAATGGTGTGACTCCAGGTAGATTTGTATCTGGAGATCATTTCTAAGTGCTGAAAACAGGGAGATTATATATATAGGTTGAATTAAAGTGAGTTACACTTGAGTGGCATTACTGTTGAAACATTTACGATCTGATCTATAGGTTATGTATTTTGTATTATTGTATTTCTAATGTTACAGATGCAATATTGAGTAGATCACTAACCTGGATGTAACTGTCAGAAGTGAAGAAACTATCTGAGTCATCTTTTGCATGATCTTACATAAAATTTGGACAGCTGGTTACTGTCTTTTTCACTCAACCTTGCGCATTTTTGAGTGATTTTTAGTGGTGACCCCCACCCAAAATCACTCAAAAATGTGCAAGGTTGAGTGAAATAGACAATAAATAAATAAGTAATGATGGGATTATGACACAATGTGAAATCATCTTATTTCACTTTGGGTGTTCAGGATGATTTTGAGGACTTGATGTGGTGGCTATCTCCTCTCTTTTTTAGGTCACGTGATGAGTGAGCGCAATTGCGCCCACTCATCATGTGATATAATCAGTCACATGACAAGTGAAGCCCTTGTGCTTGCTCATCATGTGACAAGTAATGCATTAAATAATTGTACTTTATGGTCACATGACTGACTGGGTGGTAGTAAACCATTTATGTCATATGTCATTATCTCTCCAAAAATAGAAAGAAACAATGAGATGCATATCATTGTTTCTTTCTATTTTTGGAGAGATCTTCTCAAGGTTGAGTGGCCTGATCTACATTTATTCCCAGGTTCTGGTGGCCAACAGCTGGCCTGAGTCCCCAGATTTTTGTTGACAAGTATGGACTTGGCCTTTTTTTTTTTTTTTTTTTTTTTTGGATTGAAAAGTCATATTATTCTGCAAGATACAAAAAGTGTAGTACTGCTTAGTCGACTAGGACTGTGTGAACTGAAAAGTATGAGAAGCGAAGGAGCCTAAGCTAAAGTGGCAGTTATGAAAGAAAGGGGAAATCAATGTGGTTCGATAGGGATATGACTGAAAGAAAAAGATATGGGAAACTTTTGTAAGTGTTATGAACACTTACATACTCTAACTTTTTATTTCTTTTCTCAGACTTTTCCAAGTCACGTGACATCACACGTCACATCATATGACCAGTCACAGATCACATGACTGTCACACTCATGTGACCGGACCACAGACCGTATCTATATTTGCTATCAGGTCCGGACCATTCTAGACTCTTCTATGACATCATGCATAGCTAGTTACTGTGTATTTCACTCAACCTTGCGCGTTTTTGAGTGTTTTTTAGTGGTGACCCCCACCCAAAATCACTCAAAAATGCGCAAGGTTGAGTGAAATACACAATATATTTGCTATCTTACCTCGTGTACACCCTGTGCCCTAGGGTATAGGGTTAGCCAGTATGTATATATACCTAGAGGCTTAGGCTGGGTATTCCCCAGTCTTTGTTCTCTTAGGATTTCCCCTGAGACGCTTAGCTCCTTCCTCCTTCTCCTCTCTTGTTATATTGTGTGGTCGCCTGTCACAGGGTAGCCCTAACAGTAAGAAAGCGATGAAAGAAGCGGCAGAGTTTGGGTCTCTTCGCTTGTATCTAAAGAGAGGAAAATCTGAACAGTCTGTTAGAAGGAGGGATCTAGTGTGAAGATGTTGACGATCGTCTGAATGGCGACAGCGACAATATGAAAGTGGTTGATGTCTAAAGCGGTAGGCGTATTCTCCAGTGGGCGCATGATTCGTAATGGCTCTAGTGAAGCGAGATGAGATAAGTTGAGGGAAGAAAGAGCCGGTAGGAATTTATTTCGGAAGTTCTTGGTGTGAATGTTGACCGGTTTCCCTTTGTACCATAATTTGAGCCAGCTAGTGGATTGTTTGTGTTGAGTGATCCATTTGGTTCTCATGTCGTCTTCACAATCGGAGAGGTATGACACTTTAGTTACGAGTCCTTAAACTTGTTTAAGGAAACTTGTTCTTACAACGGAAATCTGCCATCATTTTAACCGCACCAAGTTTTGCAGTGCTGATCTTCCCATGGTGTCACCTGATTGATTGATGTCAAGTCCCTAATATAGTTACTGCTCACAATGTATTTTTAGCCTTTGATTGACCATACACAAATAAACAAGTAAATACATCTGGCTATAACTGTGTGTATAAGTGCCTTGTTTGCAGCTGTACCCTACTAAAGTAATGGAACAGTTATTTTTAAGGTGTTGGGATGTACATCATGCTTCTATTTTTGAAAAACCATTATGTCAAAGCTATTAATTATATAATAATCACTCTGAAAGACTTAGATATCTATCTGGGCACATTTTGCACTGTTTTCTATGATCTTTGCACAGCTGGTTAAGTACTGATAAGATTATGAAAAACAACCCAAAAATGATAAAAAGAAAAAATTATTACTATGGCAGTATGCCACATGATGATATAATTAGTTTGTATGTTTTGTATTGTATTTCCAATTTTATCAGTGGAATATTGATTAGATCACCTTGGATGTAAATGTATATCTATCTGAGGCACATTTGTGGTGTTTTATTTTTCTATAATTTTTAGACAACTGGTTAAATTTGGAAAGGTTGAATGAAAAGACAGTAAGTCTATTTGAATAATTTGTAAAAAAGTGACAAACCTTCTATACTTTGAAATGGTACATTTATTAGCTCCAACAACATTCCTTTGTAAGGAAAACACTCTTTGGCAGGTTTCTGCCAAGAGTAATATGAGCTGACATAACATTCTTTCCAAAAATAGAAACAATGATGTATGTTTCAACGCCTTATATTTCTAAGGCGTTGGGACATACATCATCATTACCATTTTTGGGAAAACAGAATGTTTTGAATTATTTATTTCTTAAGCTGATGTAACAATCTTTCTATAAATAGAAACAATGACATATGTTTCAACACCTTATATTTCTAAGGCATTGGGACATAGGTCATCTTTACCAATTTGGAAACATAGTGTTTTGATTTTTTTTTTCCTTCTTTATTACTTACTATCAAGTTCAATTTGAGTCTATATAAAATTTAAGATCATAATTTCAATATCAAAATATGATTATACAAGTACTCTTTTTGCTATCATCTTAGTATTAGTAGAATTATAATTTGTGAGTTTAATTTAAGCTTTGGTTTATACATTATCAGTATGTTCTTACTTAAATAAGTAATGCTGTCATAATTTTATGATGACAGGATCATGTAATAATTAAGAAATACAACTGAAAATGTAATAAGATGTGGTATTTTACCTTGGTCATGTGATGAGTAAATGCAATTGTGCTCACTCATCATATGACTGTGGGAAGAATATAGAATTGCAAAACACTTGATTTTATATTATATTATTGTGTTCTTTGTTTGACAACTTGTACCATTGGCTGAATCAGGTAGCTGTAAGTGTATGAATCGTGGGAGATTGTAATGAGCAAATTATGCGATAATTATGATAATTTTATGACCATATGGTCATGCGATAATTAAGAAATACAACTAAAAATCAAATAAATTACATATTGCTTTATTATGGTGTTATTTATCCTTGGTCATATGAGTAAGTACAAGCAAGTGCACTCAGTAGTCACATGATGAGTGAGCGCAATTGCGCTCACTCATCATGTGACTGTGGGAATAATATGTAATTGCAAAACAATTGAGTTTAAATTACTTTATTGTATTCTTTGTTTTACACCTGTATTATTGATTGGATTAGGTAGATGTAAGTGCATGAGTTGTGGGAGGTTATAAGGCCCAAATTATGAGCTATTTATGATAATTTTATGACAACAGGATCATTCAATAATTAAGAAATACAACTGAAAATGTAATAAAATGTGGACTACTTGTTTCTCCTTGAAAAATCAAATAAATTACAAATTGCTTTATTGTGGTATTTCTCCTTGATCATGTGATGAGCACGTGCAAGTGTGCTTAGTAGTCATGTGATGAGTGAGCGCAGTTGCACTCACTCATCATGTGACCATGAGAAAATTACATATAATTACAAAACCATTGATTTTATATTCTTTTATTCAGACTCCTTCCCAGTCTCACGGAGCAGTCTTGACGAAACTTATGTAAGACATTTGCTCCAGGGAGACTGGTACGTAACATTGGTAAACAAATGCTCGGCATGATGTGATGTGACATGGATAGCTTATGTAACTATTATTATACTTTACCAAATATTCAGCCGTTCTGCCGATTGCGGCTCGTATGACTGCCTGAAGGCTGGCCTGTATGTGTTGCTCAAGCTCTTTCCTGCTTACCCACTGACAGTAATGGCATCAATTGAGATATGGGTGATGTTGATATCACATGGGGGAGCATCAGGGCCTGAACCATCGGCGAGTCCTGGGCCTGGGAGCCATGAATTTTCATCAATCCCATCAATCGATGAAATACGATGCAAAGCTTTCGACGTCCTTGGAAAGCGGCCGTGTCTATGGCAGGCCAATGTCTGCCAAGCCATTCTTGAGGGCAACCGTGACGTGATTTCAATAGCTGGGACAGGAATGGGCAAGACGCTCACATTCTGGCTCCCACTGCTTTTTCGTCCAGACGGCATTCAAATTATAGTCACACCACTCAATATCCTCGGTCAGCAAAATGTAGAGACGCTTGAGAAAGCAGGAATTCAGGGTATTTTTCTTTCAGCGGATACAGCTCGGACACCCGGGACTTTGCAGGTACGTTCACCTTCGTTCTGCAGATCTCTTACTCAAGTGTCAATACAGGCCATACTTTCGCTAACTTACCGCACCATTGTCGTCAATCCAGAAGTTCTCATGCGTGAAAATGGAATTTTCGAGCAGTTATTCAAGAATAAAACATTTATGAGCTCCGTGATAAGCATCGTCATCGACGAAGCGCATTGCATATCCCAATGGGGCTCGTTTCGCCCCGAATATCGTGAACTTGGACGCCTGCGGTACCTGCAACGACACCCCTGCACCATCATGGCGACATCCGCTACGCTTACTCCGAGTGTTCTAAAAGACATCAAGAACGTTCTCAGTCTTCGTGCAGAAAAGTTGTATTTTTCTCGATGCCCCGTCGATCGCCCAAATATCAGCATTGCTGTTAGGCCATTTCGCAATCCCCACAATAGTTTTTTCGATCTTAAATTCTTGCTTCGAGACTGGCAGCCTGGTTATCCACCTCCGCCGACTTTCATTGTTTTTTTTGACAGTATCCCTGAATCTGTCAGTGCCGGTCGTTACCTCCGGAGCCTTTTACCACTGGGATACGAAGACCATATCATGTGGTTCAATTCCGAAATGTCGGATCGATTCAAAGCCCAGCAAACGGCCAAGTTCACGAAAGGTGAAGTTTGGGGCTTGATGGCCACAGATTCATTCGGAATGGTAACTTACACTTGTTTTTATTCCTCACGTCACTGATATATGAGCAGGGAATGGATATACCGAATATCATGATGATCGTTAACTGGGGAACATCATGCTCTATATCACTCTTTGGCAACGCTTTGGTCGATGCGTCCGTGACCAATCTCTCGAAGGAGAAGCTATTCTCTTCACAGAGAAAGAGCATTCTGATTCAGAGCGTGAAAGCAAGGCTGAGAGAGCGAGGACACGGAAACGAGCTCCACACAATAGTAAGGCAGCCACATCCAACAAGCATCGAAAGGTGGCCAATATCACCAAAACGGAGGAGGTGGAAGTTGTCGGTCTTGATGGATCGAGTAGTGATGAAGAGGAGGAAGTGGCGATGAAGCGGACTGGCAAGAGCTCAAAGCAGTTAGACCCTGACATTGACCGGCTCATCAATGTGGGTCACGAAGGAGACCAAGTGGGAGTTGGCAAGTGAATATGGAACGGCCGTCCTCGACATTGTTCGCAAACGCTATCCGCCACCTCCGCTTCCTGCACCATTTGTTATTGACCTCGCCAATCTGCCTTCTTCTCAGCCTGCCCACCCACAGCCTGGTCTCCCAGTGCCTGGATCATCCACTTTCGGGCCAGGGCCTGCATCATCTAATGTATCAATGTCAAAACGTCGTGAGGCAAGATGTAGTCTCTGTCAGCAGCCTGGGCATAACTGTACGTAAATAGTAATAGTTCCAGGTCTTGCGTATCATTAATATCTTTCTTAGCGCGGAATTGCAAGTGTCCAGCCAACCAGAAGAAAGAAAATTTGATACCAGATGCCTCCTCAAGTGCTATCACTATACCACCGGTTTTCACGACCACACCATCTGCCCCTACTTTCACAACTGCATCAACCAGTTTTAGAATTGATCCAGCTTTTACAACTGTACCACCTGCTTTTGGAACTACTCCGACTTTCAATACGCCATTCGCTACTCCTGCTTTTGCAACTGCACCATCTGCTATCACTTATGCTGACTCTCACTCGCTGGGCTGTCAACCGTATCATGATTCTCTGTCCTTGTACAATTGCTCTACAACAGGTCCGCAATAATATCCTCGAATTCTGGGTGTATATCATCAGCACCTTCTGTACCGATGCCAACTTCAGCTTCCGTTCTACTGCTGGCCTTTTTACAAAGTAAATCTGCTCCTTTCCGCAACATATCTGGAATGCTATACTTTGTTCTCCGTCCAGGAGTGAATACGTGGGGTGAGCACTGTGAGAGACTGTTACGAAGCTCGGTGAATGTTTTGCGCATATCCGGACTGGCATGTCCAGTCGTCAAGCGATTCAAATGCATCGTTTTTTCAATCGTCTCGTGTGCTTGACTATATGTCCCAACCGATGCTGATTCCGAAATCATTCGCTTGACACTTCGGTTCGACCCTTGGCCACCGTACTTGACCTTGATGTAATAATTGTGCAATTCCACACACCAGTCAGCGGCCCGAAATTTGCCAGGCTTTCCGGTAGGGTTTATGAGAATATTATACCGAATTATGTGACTGACAAGGACCATGCAGAAGACGACACCAAAATCAACATGGACTTACCGCAATCGCTCCGGACACATAAAGTGAGTGTCCAATAGGAACTCCGTCATTTCCGTTGCATACACATGCTTACCAGTGGCCTTGAATAACTGGATCCACGGTAACAAGACTTTCTCGAAACGGGTAATGTCGCCATGATTCATCGCAAAGGTGAGTTCCTCATAAAGCAAGAAATATTGTTGCATGAGAGCCGCATTCTCGAATTGCTGATCATGTTGAGCTTCAGGATTCAGTCGTACTGTTGAAATCCTATGATTAGCAACAAACTCAGAAACAAGCTTCTCTGCCATCATCTTCAACTCGTCAAGCTTCGGTTTGGACTTTGCGAACTCTTCAAGGCTTGTAAATGATGGTCGGAGCTCTTGAACAGCAACATGCCAACAATCAAGTCGTCGAACAGCACCAACATGCTGAATAACTTGATGCATGCGACGAAATTCGCATTTTGATTTTATTGTGCCAGTTTGTTTCGCTCGAATTACACCGACATCTTTCATTACTGTTGTTTGCAAATGACTTTGCGGTCATTTTGGGTGGTGGCCCCAGCCAAATTGACTGCAAAGTCATTTGCAAACAACAATAACGATGTTTCATCTTCTTTTCCAAGGGTGTCTTTGATGAAAATGCGCCATAGGACATCAACGCAAGCCATCTTGGTGTGAAAGAGACCCGGGCAGAACTTGACATACTGAAAGCGCTCCCAGGCTCGGTCCTCGATAGCGTGGCGGTTCATCAACGATTTGATTCGCTTGCCAGTCCCAAGGTTGCCGTGAACTAGAGCAACGTATTTGCTGATATCTACAGTGTCCACATCGTCGGGACTTCCAACACCACCTTGCGCCATCAATTGCTCAATTGCCTGAATATTTCCATTCACAGTTGATTTATTGACGTCCATTGCATATGCAGGTATTATATCTGTTTTCTTCACAGGGATCGCTTCAAGAAGTTCTGGAATCTCGAGTTGGCCTTGTAGGTATCAAAGCCTTCAACTTGCTCTATCAAGTCCCGCAGAAATATCCAGGTATTGAAGCTGGCGTGACTAGGTGGTGCATTGCCTGGGCCATAAAAGAGCGGAGGTAAATCACGGTATGTCTTCATTCCTGTCACTGTCTGAGAATTTCTAGGATTAAGCTTTGATCTTTGCCACAGATAATCGGAACAGGCTAGGTCCTCCTTTGTAGCACCATGCTGAAGCGGAAATAATAGCCCCGACGTCAAATGCTTCAAGGTTTGATTCGATTTTTCAATGACTGGCACTGACTGCTTCAGATCCACGTCAAAATTGTCATACGCATATGCTGCCAGCAGCATCTGCCCCAGTTCACGTATCCCATCAGCAGCATTGTCGGAAAGTGAGTTGATGGCATCGTAAATTGTCATTTGCCCAATGCACACACCCATTCGTGACAGGGCATTGATAACCTTTTGCGGCATACCCACGGAGTGCAAAAAAATGCCCAAGATGCTTTGAAACCGGTTCGCTTTCCGATTCGTGCTGTGCATCATGATACTGATAATGACTGCTTTCTTCTAGACATCACACTAGCCATCAGCCACCGTCACGGCCCACAAGCACACATTTCACGAAAATAACATACAATATTCAAGAGCTTCTCTTTCCATGAAGCAGATGACTGCAGAGGTGAAGATCCATTCCCCTCTAGTATTGCTTCGTCTTGATCTAACTCATTCTCCAGCAATTCGTCATCATCAGGGCCATCAACGACCATTGCATTGCGATCCAGAATTAATGAAGATTTCCGTTTCCGAGCCAGAAGCAAAGCATCAAGAAGCGACCATAGACGTGGCGCGAGAGATGTAAAACCATGAGCTATAGATTCCCAAGCAAAGTCTTCAATATCCCCGAGAGCCGCTTGCTGTGCGCTAAAGTGCCAACCGGCGCTCGCTTGAACAAGATCCTCAATTTCCCGTGCATATATGGGCTCAATTACAGCACAGATTTGATCCCGAGCTTGATCCGACAATTGTCGATGGCCCAGTATACTAGTGACAGTGGTTCCAGCATTCTTGAGCAGATTAATGAGGACGGCATGGTTCTTGAAACGCTTCTCGGTGAGTAGCACATTAACGAGCTCCAGAATTGATACATTCTCCTCTTGCAGGACTCCCAAAATGCGATTGTAGTCCTTCTCAGGCACGTCACTGTCCATCGTGATGCGTAGCGGGGCTGCAGAGCAGTATAGATGAATTGTATTCTGGCATAGGACGTACTACACCTAGAACTATTCTTAGAATCAATCTCTGCTCAAATGTCCGAAAATAACATCTCTTTTTCGATCAAGTTGTGACAGCTCGGCAGCCCAGACATTTGTTTACCAATGTTACGTACCAGTCTCCCTGGAGAAAGATCGCTTACATAACCTCATCAAGCGGTCAATCTTTCTCACGCGAGACTGGGTAGGAGTCTGTCTTTTATTGTATTCTTTCATTGTCACTTGTTATCATATTTTTATGATCACAGGCAGGGTGTTGCACTAATTAAATAAGAAATACAAATAAAACTCAAATAAATTATAACTTGCTTTATTGTGGTATTTCATATTTTGTGCATCATCCAGGGGCGATGAAATTATGGTAAATATCACATAATCTGCTTCTTATAGTCGCCCACAATTCATACACTTACACCCAGCTGATCCAGTCAACAATGCAAGTGTAAAACACAGAATACAACAAAAGAACGTAAAATCGATGGTTTTGCAATTATATGTTCTTTTCTCATGGTCACATGATGAGTGAGCGCAATTGCGCTCACTCATCACATGACTACTGAGCATAATTGCACTTGCCCATCACGTGATCAAGGAGAAATACCACAATAAAGCAAGCTGTAATTTATTTGAGTTTTTAGTTGTATTTCTTAATTTTTGCATGATCCTGTTCTCATAAAATTATGGTAAATGGCTCATAATTCGCACCTTATAACCTCCCACAACTCATACACTTGCCTCTACCAAATCAATAATACATGTGTAAAACAATGTATACAATCAAGCAATTTGTACAAGCTGTCACCTGTTCTTTGCTAAAATGGAAATGGGCAGTCCCATGTAGTGAGGGTCAAGGGTATAATCATGATGTTCAAAAGCTGTACTCAGACCCAGACCCGTGGCGGGTACCTGATTTTGAGTACGGGTACGAGTACCCTCTAGAATTTCAGGGGTATTCAAGGGTACAATACAAAAAATGTGCAAAAAACCACCATTTTTGTGACTATTTCCACATTTACAGATGTAATATTGATTAAGACATCTCAGAGTAAGTGTATAAAACGTAGAATTCGATTAGATGCACACTTTCCGCTATTTTTTATAATTTTTGACCTGCTGGTTCATGAGAAAATCATAAAATATGACTAAAGATTCACAAAGTAGTGAAAATTCTGAAGTATTTCCAATATTACATATGTAATATTGATTGGATCACCTCAGAGTAAGTGTATGAAATCTAGAATACCTTCAGCGTCACATTATCTGCTAGTTTTTATAATTTTTGGACACTTGATTCATCAGAAAAGTATTAAACAACAACTAAAAGTGACCCCAATGTTGACCAAAAGTTGGATCTTTTGTCAGAGACTATATTCTATGAATAGAGCATATTTCCCACGCTTATTGCGGGTAACCCGAGGGTACTGGGGGTTTTCAATACCAGTCCTCGTACCCTTGTAAGCAGGTACCCCTACTCAAAACCCTTAAGGGTACCATATACCCTTGACCTGCACTACTCTTCTCGTTCCAGTGCTTGTGGCCCTTACTACCTACCTTGTCCTGCTCCTCTTCACTATTGCCAAGATTGTTGTGGTCAGGGCTGTGGTCGTGCATTTCTTCGTCTTCATCAGCTATGGTAGAAAGCACCTTGTCGACAAATTCAAGCCAACTATACCCATCGCCCAACGCAGCAATGCAGTCATCCCACATCCATTCATGCTTCCAGTACCTGTCCCCCAAGAGGGTGGCCACTTCAATCCAAGCATCATCCTTGATGAATGATGATGGCCAGATCCCCCTTTCTCTGTGGTAAAAGCCAACCAATCCTTAGGATGGTCATGGGGGTCTTTGCCTAGAGACATGGCTCTGTTATTTCTGATAACTGGGAGGCAGAATGTGCTAGACCACTTACCTCGAGAAAGGAAGTTGTTGAATGCCTTGCTGAAGAACACAATTGTAGGGTGCTGGGTTTCCAATCGACCTTCATCAGCTAGCTCTATCCTGTAGTCTTCAAATTCGTCCGCAGTCATGATGTCCAGCCAGGGTGTCCTGGAAACATTTGGAGAAGACCCTGGTCAGGTCAAACTCTCCAGTCCACCAGCTGTCGTCTCGTGGAGGCTCCATCACAGGCATTTTGCCATGATATCCTGCTTCTGAACAGAGATGAAGCTTGCCCTGAATTGAGAAACATTTAACTCAATTTTGCCATGTTGGACTTTAGTGTCAGGTCAATGGCCAAGTATTTTTTACCCTGCGCCTGGGCAAATTCAAAATTGTCAGGCAGCCAATCGCAGAAATGCCAGACTCCAAATTCCATGAAGGTGGGAACAGAAAATTGGCCAGTCCCATCGAACTGGAGACCCATCAACTCCTCCAAAATCTTTCGTTGGCAAACCATATATTGGACCAGTTTGACCCCTGCATTGTTGCGCAGGCTTGTCAATACCACCTCCCTCTTACTCCTGGCTGTGTCAACTTTGCTCAGCCTTTCTTCATACCACTGCCAGGCCTTCTCCCAGTACATGATGCTGTACTGTAGTTGCTGCCAGAGTTCTTCATACCTCACAGGCACAAAGAGATATCCACACTTACTGCTGAGTTGGGTTACCGTCATCTGTAACAGAGGCTGACCCATGCACTGCACATGCTCTGGTTCACAGTACTGTATGTTGAGGTGCTTCAGGTGTCGGCTTTTCATCGTCCAGGAATGTGTAGGGATTCGGAACTCCTTGATCGCAATGAAAGGCGAAGAGTGCTTTGACTTCTTTCTGTGCTTTGATCCCGATGATTGCTTTCTCTCAGTTGCCATATGCATTATTTGGGGGTGATGTGGCAGTGTTTAAGAGGAACAGCTTTCGGCTCTCACTCGTAGCATCTTATATCTGAGCATGTCATATTTTCTCATGGACAGCATTGCACTATCGATACCATCATACAGCGTTGTACCTCTGATCTTACGATGAACCATGACAACTAAATCGCACAGAGGTGAGAAGTTGGGTATCACCAGTGCCCCCCCAACTAACCAATCAATTGCTGCAATGGGTGGTTCACAAGGAGGGACATCACAAGTTCAATGTAAGTCAAGCCTTATGCAATGAGGCTCTTAATCTCACCAATAAGTCCAGCAGTCTTCTCCCCTGCACCTTCTGAGCTATCCAGAGATGGTGGGACATACTTCGAACAACTCCAATGGCAGAACGAACTATACTGCCATTTTTGTTGAAAGCAGCTGACCAAGAGCCACTGGTACATGTGCTGCACCTGTGGGGCACTCATGTGCGTTCAAGAGCAGCCTGGGAGCTGTGGTTGCTTGGCATACGGGACATATTCAGGGAGCAGTGGCAGCTTCTCCTGCCACCCCTGCCACTCAGAAGCAGACAAGATCCCATGATTCCCATCATACCACGTGAATTGCTGGAGTGCCTGGCAGGCGCTGAAGATGACATGGCCCTTGGTCATTCTCGGGCTTCAATTGGGCTCTTCGGAGACATTTGTTCTAGACTCAGTGGTCAACACACTCTTGAGCCAATACCATTTGGACCAAGGGAATGTGAATGGTCTTGTTTGGCATTTTACAAGCCCTGTGACTAAGATCTGCCAGGTAATTGACCAAATTCTTCAAATGAAGACGAACACAGTCATGACAAGCCCTGAAAAGGTGTCAGCTTGCATAACAAACATTGGCTTCTAGTCACTAAATAGGTAGTTGGACATGTAACTAGCTGCTGCTTGCAGACTCTCAAAGTTATGTCTAACTAAAGTCCTGTCTGAGAATGGCTGTGGCAGAAGAGTTCTCCATGTTTGGGTGGGCGATCTCATTCCGCAAAAGTTGAATGCTATGAAGGCACTCCAGCAGAAAAGCATTGTCAGGAATGGCTTCCCATGTTCTAGTAATGGCCTTGCTAAAGTTGGACTCCTGCTGTGTAGAATCAATGATAAAGTGAGCTGTGGAGTTCTTCTTTACAGGACCAAAATGGCACATTGATACTTGTTACACATATCGCCCCCACCCAAAATCACTCAAAAATGCGCAAGGGTAGTGTGAAATAGACAATAATCCTCTTCATGATTCACATTGTGTTGACTGAAATAGACAATAATTGTATAACAATCACTACCAAAAAAGACTTTTTGTAACTTGGATTCATTCTATAATCTATCTGAGATCTTTGACAGCATTGCAGTAACTAGTTATCCATTATATACTAATTATACTACTTCAAATTTTACTGTACTTGAGAGACTGGTTTGTAAATACAGCATTAATGATCTTAAGAGGGATTACAGTGTTTTTCACTCAACTTTGCACATTTTTCATTCATTTTCAGTGGTGTGCCCCACCAAAAATCACTCAAAAATGCGCAAAGTTGAGTGAAAAGGACAGTAAGTAATTTAGTATATCATGACCCAAATTGAAGCAACTCGGAATTGAATCACCTTTTTGAAGTCCCAGAGCACCCACCAAGTGGCCACCCAATCATGATTATATTCACCAAGGGCAGTAACTGAACACCATGATTGTGCCAGGTCTCCTACGTCCTTGCGTGGGGTCCTAGGAGCCAAGGAATGGCAGGGGTTGTTACTTAGCTCCCTTGTTGGGCAAAATCATAGTTTATTAACCAACCACCTCTTCAATACTGTACTGTCTTACTTGGGGGTGGACTCGGCACCGAGGCCTGGTGCCGACTGCTGCTGGCTTTGACCGTCACTGCCGAATACCATATGTACTGAATTCGGTGGGACCAGATTGTATGAGTACAATGTAATTTCCTTTTATATATTGTTCGGTGGCATCCACTGAGCCTGTATCATTCAGAACGATGTAGCTTACCTATGTGTGCTTACACCATGTGAGAAATAGAATAGATCCAAACCTTCATTAAAAGTGTGACCTACTGAAGTGTGTGCCTAGCTAGATCAATTGATGATAAGCAATCAATCATTGAAGGGAGGGGGAAAGTAAGTACAGATGAATTGTAGAGATCAGTGGTGAATCATGTGATTCCAAACTTTTCAAAAATAGAAATGATGATGTACTTCTCAATGCCTTAGATTTTTAAGCTGTTGGGTTATATATCATAGCTACTATTTTGGGAAAGAAAATAAAAGAGTCAGAGCTATTACGAGTCCTTACACTTGTTTAAGGAAACTCATTCTTACAACGGAAATCTGCCATCATTTTAACCGCACCAAGTTTTGCAGTGCTGATCTTCCCA
>KN818410.1:0-16008 GCA_000827485.1 Amanita muscaria Koide BX008
CACGCCATTGTTCTCTTTCCTATTGTACTCTATACTTAGATCTCATTGTTCTCCTTATCCGTCTCCCATTGTCCTTGTAGTATATAAACCCCATGTACTTAGCACTGCTCCTCAGCTTGACCTCAGCTGAGCAATACCATCGTTGTACTTGGCTCATCAGACTGGTGGAAGTAAAGCCTTAGAACCCAGAAACCTCTTGACGCTCATCGCTCTCCAACTTGAACTCCTTTGTTTTGCCTTGTATAACTTTGTGTATACATCGGCTGTAACAGAAAGAAGGTTGAAGAGGCAGCGTAGTGACGCTGGTGATGCAGTGACGCTTCCACGGACTCGCATGCCTCGGAAGAAGGGTACGCCGAAGAAGAGAGTCGAAGCGTCCCAAGCAGGCACCTGATGGGCAACAGGACGTTGATGAAGTTGATATTATCGGACCTTCTCCTGCTTCGTCGCCAGGACCACAGCTCTAGCTGCTGCAGCAACACCGTCTACAGCACCAACGCCAGCATATCAGATTTGCGGACACCGAGAGCCACCCAAGTCCGCTCTGCTTCCGCCAGAGGCAGGGTCATCTAGTGCCATCCTCGTTGAGCGGAGGGGGGAGAGACTACCGCTGTTGCCAATCCAACTCTGCGGAAGCAAACCGGCGGGTTTGATCTGCTCTTGCTCAATCCCGTGTTGCCTTCGTCCACCACCAGCGGTACCCGCTCCACCTAAATCACGCCTGGCAAGACCTTACCGAAATCCAACATGTCAGCATCCGCTTCCAAGTCTCGTGTCCACAAAGGAGAGAGAAGTCTGAAGAAGTGGATATCCAACGAAAGAGAACAGCTATTGCATCACGACTACAATCTGTCGAGCGCTTCACTGAAGAAGTTCGCGATACGGAGAGAAGGGAAGCTCAGAATCGTATGACTGGCCTGCGAGTGCTAGCTGTGCGATCAATGTACGACCAGCCTGCCGACTCCTGAAGTCTCTCTCCATCAAGCAAAGTATCAAGTTCGATGATCCTGAACCAGCCCGTGACATACCCACCTTTATCGAGTTCCATCGTCTTCTTGGACCCTATTGATTCGTTCAGTAAGTATTCTGTTGCTTATCGGTGCTAGTCTGATCGTGCTACAAAGAAACATTCAATGAATTCTTCTACCGGTATGTCGTGCCACACCTCCTATCACTTCTGCCACTCGCTGATATTGAAGCCATCGGCCAGGCTCATGGAGCTGCCAGACACCATATTATTTAGTCAGCGGTGCAGATTTCCGGCTCAGTATATGAGGCTACCCGTCTCTGGATTAAACACCATGGTCCATGAGTTCACTGTTGCGCCACTGGAGTTCTGGCTTCTGGCTTCAGATATTACATTTATGAAATAGCCCAGTAATATCATGCAAGCAATGCAATATAAACTATTTTACTTTCTAAACTTTACCAGCAATTGAGCCCTCCAAAAACGTCTCCCTCTCTAACACTGGCTATCTACCCCATGGCCATGAATTGAGATGCTGATCACCAAGCTATGTCGGCTTCAACAAACAGAATGCCTTTCTCACGAAGTAAAGGTAAAGCATCAAGGACAGGTTCCATGACTAGTGTTTCGTCAGGTTCCATCACATCGTCGTCGTAACGAAAGCTGTACTCGATGTTAATGTCGACTCTTTGTAACCGTGAACCAGTTGGATGAGTGATAATGGAGTCAAGATGGCTCCAGACATCAGCATCGCGTAAATCGTTATAAAACTTATAAAAATTGAAGTGATTATCATTGCCAAAAAATACAATGTCGAACTTGAGATGTTCGAGTGTAGCGGGAGATGTGAGGCTGACGCGAAGCGAACCCATCAAGAAGGACAAGATGTGAAAGTCGCGCATCATTGCGGAACTTGGGTCGATGCGGATTTCGAAGACACGTAGACGGCACATGAATGGGAGGAATATCGGCTCAGTGGGACCTTTTGCATGTCAAAATTGGTGAGAAATAACCAGATGTAGAAAATCTCGTACGAGGCACTGTATCGAAGTTCCATACACACTGGTCAATCACTGTGTGAGAAGCTGTTGTTGCCACTCCCTCCGAAGCTGCCGATGTCAGCAACCTTGACTGCTCGCCATCCAAATCGTTGAGCAAGAGGGAATGCAACACCAGTTTCGTCAGATGGATGCCATGGAAGAGCATAATCGGCACGCTGACTTCCGTGAGGTAGAGGGTTTTAAGGGTGGACGAATGTATAATAGTCGAGAGCGCATCCTTCAGTTCGCTGCTGAAGTCATTCCAATTCGAAGGGTCCTGGTCCCAGTACCACTGCTTACCGATATTGATATCGATGATGGAGAAACTCTCCAGATAACAGAATGTGAGTTGGAGAATAGCAACTAGCGATGTGCAATTCAATTGGAAAGTTTGGTATCTGATAGCAATACTTCTGACAAAGGACTGAATGACCGGGTTTTCGACAAGGAATTGATGAAGCCTCTGGCAGGCTTGATCATCTCTGAGAGAAATTTGAGAGAAGAGGCGTTTGCGACTGGGGAGAAGGAATGAGGAGGACACCAGGGCACAATTTTTGAGCAAACGACTGTCATCGCCAACTGCCTCGATAATATTGTCTATGATGTCTTGCGGGATTGCCACTGAATTCGCCATTGTGATGTGCAAGGTGAGGCGATTCCGCGTGATCCCGTCATGATACGCGTCTTTCTGTTTTCCACGTCCGACTTCCACATCATCTGCATCGTTACGCGGCCTGAGATTCTGAGGCATCCAAAAACGAGTAGTGAGAAAGGCTGAGCCCTCCCCATCCCGGGAGTTATGGCAGCTGAGCCCGACCAAATTTCCGAAAGCGCCTGTGGTCTGAAGTGGGCAATTCCACGCAACCTCCGAAAGCAGCGTCACTAAGACCACCTCGTCCGGCAAGGATATCATCACCTCTGACTGCGGACCACCAATGGTGTGTGTTGCACAACTCTTCTAGCCACTACCTCTAACGTAATTGATTAGGTTTGGCCTGTTGCTTTCGGTCCGACTTGATACGTCGGTGCTGGTATTGCAACAATTGCAAGATCTTAATCGTTGGAAAAAGCGGAACATATTCGAGTAGTACAGGTGGACGTTGTGAGCTAACAAGTAGGGGCGACGAAGAGACGCCTCATTGCACCCCGTAATGTAAGCCCCGCTCGTGATTGCAATTGCACCTTGGCTTTATGTCCATTTGACGAGATCACTCGCTCTTTTGTACATATATGGTATTCAACCCTGTGCTGCTCAACTTCGACTTACTCCCGTTGTTGAGCAACCCCCAGCGCGGCCTTCCTTTTGGTCACGAAGCACCCAGACGTCAACATTGTCAACTTCGCTAACAGCCAAAGTGTCTACAGCAGCACGCTCGAATGCTTGACCTACTTATCCCCAACTCAAGGCTCTTGCTTCCCAGGGAGACATACAAAGGAGAGAAGGCTTAGGTTCAGTGTCCTCGTCATCGGGCCTGCTACTGTGGGTGATATTAAACCTGGTTCCTTTATGGTCGGAATTTCTGGAGGGTGCGGGACACATTTCCATGACGATCATGATCTGACGTGACTTTCGCAGTATGACAGATAACATCATTGATTCAAAAGTGTACCCAGTTCGCTACGTCTCGAAGTCTGATGGCATCGTGTTAGCGGTATCAGCACCGTCAGTGCAGTGGGGGTGGTAGTAGGACAGGTATCACCAACATCACCAACATCAACGCCTTCAACGGCATCCCAGGCGGTGTCGGTATGTGGATCTGTCGGCGACAACGACGCTCATACCCCATCAACCTTCTCCTGTTGTTGGATCCCAACTCCCAAGTGCCAGTCATAGGGTCATAGGCCCGGTTCGACTCCCACTGCATCGGCATTTAGAACGAATACCAACGGCAGGAATGGGACTCCAACGATGATGGCGATTGCTGGCTCATCATCAGCGGCAGCAATAAGTTCATCTACATTCTGCTCACCCTCGTCATCAACAACACCAACTCGGCCGGGACCACTGGACCCGGTCAAAGCCTTCGTAGCCCATCTGCTTACACGGGCGTACTCGCTTCCGTGTTCTACGGCCGCACAGGCGTTTGCATACCTCGTGCAGCCCGTGGCGAGATTTCAGCTCGCTTTGGATGCGGGTGCTGTTGAGGACGAGAAGAATGGGTGGGAGAGTGTCGTTCAGTTGGCGGAGGTAAGCTTCCTTCTGTTCTCTCGGTATATGCGCCGGGTTTATGCGCTGCATGCGCTCCCGCATCATGGTTTCAAGCCCTATATCTAACGTCTAACAAGCGGAAAAAATGTTTTACTGACGTTTTGAATCGATGCCGCTTCCTCAACAGATTCTAGTGGCATATATGTTATTCTCAACTATCCGATCACCGCCAACCCGTTCAAGAGCGTCTTGCTAGTAGCATTTGTTCGGGAGCGGAATAGGGCCATTCATGTCGCTAACGAGGGCGGTGTATCTTCTAATGAACAGCTGGTATGGGTTTTGTGGAAATTTTTGAAGGGAGATGGTAATGATGTGCGTTTTTACTACGTCTTTGTTCTCTTCCTTGCGGTTAACTCAGAAATTCCTGCTCAGATCAGTCATTATACTCCAAGCACGTTGGCAAGGTCTCCCTTGCCACCTAAACTGAGAGCTCGTAATTTAATACTCGATGATGCTTTGTACAACATGTGCGTATCGAATTCTCCTTTCGCCGGTGTCCTGCTAACCCCCGCAATCTAGAGACGATAACGTATATTCTTATTAGGTGTCGATCGCTCATACCATAATGACAAGATCGTTACCACAACAACAGCAACAACTTGCACCTACTAGAACACTGGAAGACGAATGAAAATGTGGCGCACAGAATGAAACTCTTACTGGCTGCTCGTGAAAGGGTATTGACTCTGGCGGAACAACGCGTATGTGTACTTTATCCTATTGAAACGGCCGGGGATTGATGCTGTAATAGACATTGATTCCTATCATGCCTGACTTGGCTGCATCTCAATTGGTCGCTTCTCTCGATATGGCACCTCTCACCGCGCTCAACCCTCAAATTACACACCTTCTCATTGTGTCCATTTTCAACAATACTACTAAAACGGCCAACGTGGAACTACTGTATACCTTGAACAGAACCACTGTCTTGCCTACCCTCTACAAGGTCGTCGTTTGATCTGATGGGAAGGCTGACCCAAGATACGTCGCCGATCTCGCTAACAGGGTACTCCACTGTGGCAGATCTGATAAGGATGGAGGTATTGGATAGGTTTGTACCGAGTGTATAACGTGGCTGGAAAGAGCGGAGGTCGAGGAGAGGGAAGGGATGGTCAGCGAGGACCGATATGCCCAGGGTGTTCAAAATGTTTGGTTTTCCCTGTCCGGTTTGGGAACATTCTATTCTGACATGCCTTCAATAGCTTTGTCGCTTCTACATGTCTCTCGTCAAGCTATTGATCGTCGACCCAACATCAGACGTGGATTCAGCTGAAATGACACACTTCAGCCTACGTCATGCACGGTTTGAAGAAGCCAACGTACTGTATCGAGCTCTCGCCGCTGCGAGGTGGAACCACTCCTCTCGAGCGCCCGTTGAGCGCCTATGCTATTCTCCTGTCTGAAGCATATCTTCGTACAGCGCAAGTCATACTGTACATTATTCTTTTGGTCTGTCTATGCAACGCCTCTCTGTCCTTGGTCAAAGTGTGCTAAAACGTAGAAATGTGTTATTATTCTGTCGCTTGTCTCGTAACACTATGTATATATAATCGGTTGCAATGAAATGTATGATTGCTACGATGTGTAAAGAATAGAATGTGCACACGATTACGTGCCTGTGTGTCGAGATGATCAACTAAATTGACCAAGTGAAATCCAAGATTCCATTTCCTTTACGACTTGGTCTATTGTCGGACGCTCCTTCGGGTCCTCTGCACAACACCACTGCATTAATTGCCATAGATTGTCGGGAATTTCTGGCTCGCTGGGACGAGTCTCAAATGTTACTGGGTCAAACACCCCCTTAATGAAGAGAACCTGAAATGTTGGTGGTCAGCAAACAGAGACGGAAACAAGATTCAACATTTACAATATAAAAGAGCCGGCCAAGGTGATTGATGTTACCTTCCAATGTATAGTTCCAGCCGTAGCCGTCGTAGTCAAATCGCCCTTTGCACATATTGGGACGAAAATGAGGCAACCGAAATTTGACATGGTGGTCGGAGTCGAGATAAATGTCATCCTACAAGTAGACGATTCATTCAGCTTGGCATGGTTGTCAGCGCAAATGTAATAGTACCGCATCGAATGAATAACCAAACGCGATGCCCAATGAGTGTATACATTGAATGGCCTTGGCTACTTCAAACAGCTGGAGGGAATGTCAACATCAGCGGTGTAGGCTTATGAAATACTGACGATCGCTTGTATTTTGGAAACAGAAGGGTTAGTACTGCGCCGCCATTTGCTCAGCATTTCATTCTCTGGCGATGGCGATACCATCACTGTGCGCGACTGGAAGGATATTCCCAAACATTGTAGGATGCTGGCGTGAGATAGATTCCCCCACATGAATGCGGAGACGCAATCTCGCTATCATGAGATGATTACTGCCCGACTATGTGCGCTATAATATACTCACCGATACAGAAACCTTGTCAACGCATATTTCAACAGCCTTCCCTTGATACGTCTTTTGATCTATATCGAGGTCTGCATTATTCAGGAAGAGAGAGCGTGGGAGAAGTGGCACCCTCCCATAAATCGCTAACGCCAACCGCGTCGCATTGTGAGCCGCCGCTCCGAACCAGCTTGTGAAACATTCCTTCTTGTTTAGCTAGCCAGGTGATTAGTCCCGTATCTCTAAATTCTCTATCCACCTACACAGAAAATAAGTTCAAGTAAATTCTGAGCATCCGTCATCGACCGGACTTTCATCGCAGTCTCAATAGGGTCGAAGCGAATCAGTGCACGGACGAGTCCGATCGCGTCCACGTTCAGCGATAACTGGGACTGTGCTCGCGATCGATTAGATATGATCTCCTATCGATTCCATACCACTTACCTTTACACTCTGAAGGTCAGCAAGCAATAAAGAGAGACAAGTGTCCAAGTCAAACTGAGGTATGTCTTGCTTTTCTTCCATTGCCGTGAGAGGGCGAATGCCAACATACTTCGGTTCCTGTAATTGGCTTGTCCTTCGCAAGCATGCCATGTGCAAGGGCAGGTCATCAATGATATAAAATGTCCAACATTTTTCGCAAGCTCTTGGTTTCCAAGGACGACTCATATTAGGCAATTGAAGCAATTTTTCTTGGATGGCCAGAAGCGGCTGTAATGTTTCCTCTAAATCATTAAGCGGAAGTTCGGTTTTCAGTGGAAACTTCTGGATTATTGTGGCGAATCTTGGTCGGAAATGATCACTTCCATGACTAGGATTATACAAGTAGTGAGAAAGGCGAAAGGATTAGTAAAGCAAATAAGCTTACGTATCAGCTTGTTCCATCGCTTTGGAGGCAGCTTTAACTAGTACGTCCGTAATTCGTTGCATATATCGTCTGTTTGCAAAGTCCTTGCTAACATGATATTCGCCTGAGCGTGATGAGTCATCCAGAAAATCAAGAAAAGATTTATGATGGACGTCGAGGAAAGGTTCGAATTTGAGTATCGAACACATTCCTCGAAGCTTCCGGTGCAGCTGTGTCTCTTCAAGACCCAAAAGCATTGCATCATCTTCATGAAGGTCCTTTACGCCAGAGAGCATACTACGTGCAACCAATACCGGGAGGAATTCCTTCAAAAAATTCTGGTTTGGTTGTCGTTTCAGAATTTCGGTGTATAACGCATCCAGTTCTGAGAATGGTGACTTTCCAGTGCTTGGCTTGAGTCCAAGGATGACGTCGAGCTGCGCGGCAGCACTTTCGTACTTATCGCCAACGTATTTCATGACTGTGGATGCATATACAAACTGTCCGGACGATTTGGAAACCAAGATATCGATGATGGCCGGAGCGGGCCACGTCTTCGGGTCAAGATTTTGCTCGACTGCGATGCGAGCAAATTCAGAGATGAGGTACGTCTCGATGTCACGAAAAGCGTCGTCAACGTTCGCAAGATCAATTTGGAGAGTTGCAGACTGGAATTGATCAAAGAAGTCCTGGATATTAGCTTCTGAACGGCTGGATATAACGAAACGCAAAGAGAAGCGAGTGTCGGCGACGGCGTTCCCTATTATTTTGAGAATCCTCTCCTGGAGTTTCACATCAGAACATTCATCGAGACCATCTATGATGATAACCCGACTAGATGTCGGCGCTGCGGACTCGCCACCAGATATCGTTAGGAACGGCTGAGCGATCAGTTTGTTGAACTGAATTTCGATAGCTTTTGTAGGAAGGTCGGGATATTCTTCCAAGGAAGATGCAATGAGATCTTGGACAATGGGTACGGATAACGCCAATTGCCATGCCAGCGTTGGGCAAAGTCGGTTTCCATCATTCCGAATAGGATCTGATCTGACAAAGAAAAACGTAGCTCCAACTTTGTGTCGATCGTACAAGTTAGACATTGTTTGTGCGATGGCTGATTTCCCGACACCTGCAGGACCATGTACCCACAAGATGTGTTCTGACGCATTTGGGTCATCCATCCAGGTACACATCTTATGTAAAACCTTTTTGCGAGTGCCAGGATGACAACATCGTTCGGGATCTTGGGCGGAGGAATCATGGAGAGCGTCGAATGAAATAAACGCCTTCAAATTAGCGAGACCTGTGACGATTTAATGCAGACATTAGATGATGAAGGTGCTGATGCGTTTGAATACGAACCGCGATTGCCATGGGTGTTTACATGCTGGTGGTTGATATTTACGTGCTGATGATTATGCTGGTGACCGATGTTCGTAATCGGTGCATTCTCGATACTAAAGTTGTGGGCTTTTTCAAACATTGCAGCTCGAGTGGTAGACCAGTCAGAGTGAAACCCAGGATCTCAAAATTCCGTGAGCTCGACATCCCGACCATAACGGTAAAAGGCCTGACCTATATGCTCCATACCTCGACTATCAGTGACATTCTCTTGATCGACCGACACGGTGTGAGTATTCCCACTGGTACTAAAGTGAAGGGCATCTTGCAATGTTGCACCAATGTTTTGCTCGACTCCTGCCCGGGAGTTGCACGGCGGAGACTGAGACTTTACAATATCTGAATATCTCCTCAGTTGACTCAACATCCACGTGTGACAAGGAACACACCTGCGCTACTGTCTTGAGGAATAACTGCTCTAGAGGCCAGCGTAGAATGTTTTGCGCCGTTCCGAAAGCTATGAGATCCATGCGTGTTGGTATTGGAATCTAAAATCCGTGTTGGGCCAGCATGCAAGTGAGTTCATTCCTGCTTACCAAGTCTTTCCTGCCCACTAACAAATACCCGCCAATCCTCAGCTGTCAAAATGTTGTTGCTTGGAATTAGAGGTATGTCGATGTAACACCCCAATTGTTGGAAAAAACGAATCATATTCAGAAGTAGGGAGGCTGTGCTGATGGCTCGTTCTTTTGTATATGGCATTCAACTCCGTGCTGCTCAAAGAATGCTCAACTTCGACTACTCCGTGGCCGAGCAAGCCCCATCTATCCTTTTGGTGATAACCACATCCAAGTAAGGTACTGAGACTTTCTTCCCCGTTTACACCAGACGGAAGGAAGCCGTCGCAGACATCAACATATTGTCAACTTCGCTCACAGCCAAAGTGTCTACAGCAGCACGCTCGAATGCTTTACCTATCCCCAACTCAAGGCTATTGCTTCCCAGGGAGACATACAAAGGAGAGAAGGCTTAGGCTCCGTGGTCCTCGTCATCGGGCCTGCTACTGTGGGTGGTATAAAACCTGGCTCCTAATTTCTGAAGGGTGCGGGACACATTTTCATGACTATCCATGATCTGACGTGACTTTCGCAGTATGACGGATAACACCATCGATTCAAAACTGTACCAGGATGGTTCAGTCCGCTACGCCCCAAAATCTGATGGCATGTCAATTTTGTCAAACGACTCAGCTCAACAATATCCTGTCGCTCTTCACTGCATATACCAGGGTATCGCTATCGGTGGAGACTGTTACCCATGATCCACCTTTGTCGACATCAAGGATGACAAGGAATATAGACCATTGACGCCGTCGAGAAAGATGTCATGATGAAACTGATTGTTGCCTGGGCCATTGGTACCTGTGTCAAGATATTCACAACTGTCACTCGGGTATCGTGGCAAACAGCGATTTGGAGACGGCCGATGCAAAGAACGCTACTATGAGGGAAGCTGGGGTTGTTGTTCCTGACACATTCGAAGAACTCCCGCGCGTGCTCTAACCTATGAATGCCTCGTGAAGACGTTATCAATCCAAAGACAGGGCTCCATCTATTATTTCAACGGACTACAATTACGTCTTCCATGGAGATCTTCATTCAGTACTGATCCCTGCGTAGGACTTGACCACATCCGAAAACCAGCAGCATTCATCTCGACCATCTCAGACGAGTGTGGTCAGGAGTTATTTACCACCTATTGCTTGGATGTATGCCTGCATACATTTCTTATCATGAAGTAATCTAGTTTGTTTAGTTCTTCTTTCTCCCTCTCTTGAATAACTGATTAGTTTTCTATTATACGTCTGCACATATTCTCTTTTGTTTTCCACGAATATTTTTATACTGCAAGATCAAAAATCAAACCCGTGCTATAAGTATACCGATACCTCATTACCCCAAAGGTACCGAGAACTCGAGCTAAGCGTTTCACCCCTCACACGTTCCTTAACGTCTTTCTTCTGTTCTGCTCTCGGTTTACTCTGTCCTCTCGTTTCAATTTCAACAACACCAAAAGTAGACTTCGAAAACTTTTTCCCCACTAACGACCAATCAATACGCCATCACCAGACTCTCACTCACCTTTTAACACCACTGGCCCCTCAAGCACAGCATCGGCTCTGTCGGTGGTGTTAGCGGTATCAGCAGCGTCAGTGGTCGTGGTAGTGGGACAATCACTGCAGGTATCACCAACATTAACGGCCTCAACGGTATCCCTCGGTATGGGTTGTCGGGAACGACGACGACGATCGTACCCCATCAACATTCTCCCGTTGTTGGATCCCAACTCTCAAGTGCCGGTTATAGGCCCGGTTCGACGTCCACTACATCGGCATTGACTTCTGCTCAGAGAGGGGGTGGTGTCGCCGCTGGAGGCGTTGGTAGAACGAATACCAACGGCAGAAATGGGACTCCAACGATGATAGCGACTGTCAATCTTGCTCAGATTGCTGGCTCATCATCAGCGGCAGGAGTAGGTTCATCTACGTCGAACCCAGGCTGCTCACCGTCGTCGTCAACAACAACACTAACTCGGCCGGGCCCACTGGGCCTCTGTCGCTCATCTGCTTATACGGGCGTACTCGCTTCCTTGTTCTACGGCTGCACAGGCGTTTGCGCACCTCGTGTAGCCCGTGGCGAGGTTTCAGCTCGCTTTGGATGCGTTGTTGTCGATGAGAAGAATGGGTGGGAGAGTGTCGTTCAGTTGGCGGAGGTAAGGTTCCTTCTTTTCTTGTTTCTAGTGGATGCGCTATATGCGCATGGTTTCAAGCCCTACATCTACGAACGGAAAAAACGGTTTACGATATTACATTTATGAAAAAGTCCAGTGATACCCCAAGCAATGCAATATAACCTATTTTACTTTCTAAACTTTACCCGCAATTGAGCCCTCCAAAAACGTCTTTCTCTCTAACATTGGCCATCCACTCCATTGAGATGCTGATCACTGCCCATACAAGTTATGCCAGCCAACCAGACGGGCTTCGACGAAGAGAATGCCTTTCTCATGAAGTAAAGGTAAAGCATTAAGGACATGTTCCGTGGGTAGTGTTTCGTCAGGTTGCTCCGCCTTGACGTCGTAATAAAAGATGTACTTGATGTTAATGTCGACTCTTTGTAATCGCGAACCGGTTGGATGAGCGATAATGGAGTCAAGATGGCTCCAGACATCAGCATCGCGTAAATCGTCAAAAAGCTCATAGTAATCGAAGAGGTTATACTTGCCCTCAAAGACAATGTCGAACTTGAGATGCTCGAGTGTAGCGGGAGATGTGAGGCTGACGCGAAGCGAACGCATCAAGAAGGACAAGATCTCAAAGTCGCTCGTTGTTGCGGAATATGGGTCAACACGAATTTCGAAGACACGTAGACGGCACATGAATGGCAGGAATGTCGGCTCAGGGGGACCAAATCTCGTACGAGGCACTGTATAGAAGTTCCATACACACTGGTCAATCACTGTGTGAGAAGCTGTTGTTGCCACTCCCTCCGAAGCTGCCGATGTCGGCAACCTTGACTGCTCGCCATCTAAATCGTTGAGCAAGAGGGAACCCAAGTTACGCAACACCAGTTTTGTCAGGTGGATGCCATGGAAGAGCATAATCGGCATGCTGACTTCCGCGAGGTAGAGGGTTTTAAGGGTGGACGAAATTATAATAGCTGAGAGCGCATCCTTCAGTTCGCTGCTGAAGTCATTCCAATTCGAAGGGTGCATACCGATCTTGATATCGATGGAGAAACTCTCCAGACAACAGAATGTGAGTCGGAGAATCGCAATTAGCGATATGCAATTGAATTGCAAGTGGGACTTGGAAGTTCGATATGTGATAGCAATACTTCTAACAAAGGACTGAATGACCGAGTTTTCGACAAGGAATTGATGAAGCCCCTGGCAGGCTTGATCATTTCTGAGAGAAATTTGAGAGAAGAGGCGTTTGCGACTGGGGAGAAGGAATGAGGAGGACACCAGGGCACAGTTTTTAAGCAAACGACTGTCATCAACTGCCTCGATAATATTGTCGATGATGTCTTGCGGGATTGCCACTGAATTTGCCATAAGGTGCAGCAGCAATACCGTGAGATTCCGAGTCCGCGTGCAGATCACTGCCACGTCGTTCTGTTTGGCAATTCCAACCTCCCCGTGTAAACGAAAGCAGCGACCTCGTCCGGCAAGGATATCATCACCTCTGACTGCGGACCACCAATGGTGTGTGTTGCACAACTGTTCTAGCCACTACCTCTAACGTAATTGATTAGGTTTGGCCTGTTCCTTTCGGTCCGATTTGACATTACGTCGGTGCTCGTATTGCAACAATTGCAAGATCTTGTGTAAAGAATAGAATGTGCACACGATTACATGCCTGTGTGTCGAGATGATCAAGCAAATTGACCAAGTGAAATCCAAGATTCCATTTCCTGTACGACTTGGTCCGAGTCTATTGTCGGACGCTCCTTCGGGTCCTCTGCACAACACCAGTTACACCACTGCATTAATTGCCGTAGATTGTCGGGAATTTCTGGCTCGCTGGGACGAATCGCGGGTATGTTCTTGACTTGATCATTGAAGAGAATCTGGAATGCTGGTGGTCAGCAAACAGAGACGGAAACAAGATACAAAATTCGCCTGATAAAAGAAGCGACCGAATTTACGGATGCCGTTTTCTAATGTGGAGTTCCTGCCGATGCCGTCGTAGTCAAAATGCCCTTCGCACATATCATTGGGACGAAGACTATACAACACCACTTGGGCACCGTTGTCGGAATCGAGATAAACGTGATCAGTAAATGAGGCTACCCGAGAGTCTGGAATCTGGAACAAACACCACTGCATGAGTTCACTATCGCGCCGCTAGAGTTCTGGCTTCTGGCTTCAGATACTTATTGCATTTATGAAAAAGTCCAGTAATACCCCAAGCAATGCATTATGCTGCATGCAATATAAGCTATTTTATTTTCTAAACTTTACCAACAATTGAGCCCTCCAAAAACGTCTCCCGTTCTTACTCTTGATGTTTAGCTACATCGTGCATTTCATTCAGCTTGATCTTCCCCTTGCATCTTCTATTCCTCCGAATTACTTCGGGACACAAAATAGTATCCCTCTTAAAGGGCCTTTCCCTCGCTATCAAAGACCACCTAGCTTCCTCAGATACCGCCTTTCCCTTGACCTCTCTCTCTCTAACACTGGCCATCCACTCCATGGCATCCAAGCTATGTCATCGATTCACACTGGCTGCGACGAACAAAATGCCTTTCTTACGAAGTAAAGGTAAAGCATCAAGGACAGGTTCCATGACTAGTGCTTTGTCAGGTTCCCCCACATTGTCGTCCTCACGAAAGCTGTACTCGATGTTAATGTCGACTCTTTGTAACCGTGAACCGGCTGGACGAGTGATAATGGAGTCAAGATGTCTCCAGACATGAGCATCGCGTAAATCGTCGAAAAACTCATAGAAATTGAAGTGGTTATCATCACCCTCAAATACAATGTAGAACTTGAGATGTTCGAGTGTAGCGGGAGATGTGAGGCTGACGCGAAGAGAACGCATCAAGAAGGACAAGATGTCAAAGTCGTCCATGGTTGCGGAAGACGGGTCGACGCGGATTTCGAGGACACGTAGACGAGACATGAATGGCAGGAATATCGGCTCGGTGGGTTCTGCATGCCCAAATTGGTGAGAAATAAGCAGATGTAGAAAATCTCGTACGAGGCACTGTATCGAAGGTCCATACACACTGGTCAATCGTTGTTGCCACTCCCTCCGAAGTTGCCGATGTCAGCAAGCTTGATTGCTCGCCATCCAAATCGTTGAACAAGAGGGAATGCAACACCAGTTTCGTCAGGTGGATGCCATGGAAGAGCATAATCGGCACGCTGACTTCCGTGAGGTAGAGGGTTTTAAGGGTGGGCGAATGTATAATAGTCGAGAGCGCATCTTTCAGTTCGCTGCTGAAGTCATTCCAATTCGAAGGGTGCATACCGATCTTGATATCGATGGAGAGACTCTCCAGACAACAGAATGTGAGTCGGAGAATAGCAATTAGCGATGTGCGATTCAATTGTAAGTGGGACTTGGAAGTTCGATATGTGATAGCAATACTTCTGACAAAGGACTGAATGACCGGGTCTTCGGCAAGGAATTGATAAAGCCTCTGGCAGGCTTGATCATTTCTGAGATAAATTTGAGAGAAGAGGCGTTTGCGACTGGGGAGAAGGAATGAGGAGGACACCAGGGCACAGTTTTTGAGCAAAAGACTGTCATCGCCAACTGCTTCGATAATATTGTTTATGATGTCTTGTGGGATTGCCACTGAACTCGCCATTGTGATGTGCAAGGTGAAGCAGCTGCTCTCAACTTTCCCACGTCATCTGGAACTTTTCACCCACTTGACATCGCGTCGATGCCAAGACCCTCGCCTTATTCCGGGACTTATGGCAGCCAAGCCCGACAAAAATGCCGAAAGCGCCTGGGCAATTCCACGCAACCTCGTCCGGCAAGGGTATCATCGCCTCTGACTGCGGACCGCCAATGGTGTGTGTCTAATGGAACTGATTAGGTTTGGCCTTTTCCTTACTTGACATTTCAAGAGTCCAAGAGTCCAGCTATTGTACGTTCTGGCAAGATCCTCCTACGTGGCGGTTCCGATTACCAGCAGAGTTTCCAGGCGATGCGACATCTCGGGGGAAAGTCTGGGCGTCCAATACGCGTTTTTGGTTCAGAGACTCTTGCCCTTGGCGTCCAAGCCAAGAACGACGAGCAGGATTTGAAGTCCGTACAGGTTGATACACCACTCGCTCGCGTCACTGCAGCTGAGCAACCGCCCGAGAACGCCATTGCCGGGGCTATCAACAATAATGGAGAGCGCTTTCAACCTGGCGAACGGACAATATAAAGAAATACAGGGAATGGGCTACAAGTGGGTTAAAGTATGCGTTACGTGGAGAGGCGCTCAACGGCGCTCGAGAGGAGTGGTATCACCTCGCAGCAGCGAGAGCCCGATACAGTACGTTGGCTTCTTCAAACCGTGCATGATGTAGGCTGAAGTGTGTCATTTCAGCTGAATCCACGTCTGATGTTGGGTCGACGATCAATACTATGCTATCTGAAGCATATCTTCGTACAACGCAAGCCATACTGTACAT
>KN818410.1:32767-49700 GCA_000827485.1 Amanita muscaria Koide BX008
CAGAATTTCTGTGTATAGCGCATCCAGTTCTGAGAATGGTGACTTTCCAGTGCTTGGCTTGAGTCCAAGGATGACGCCGAGCTGCGCGACAGCACTTTCGTACCTATCGCCAATGTATTTCATGACCGTGGATGCATATACAAACTGTCCGGACGATTTGGAAACTAATGTATCAATAGCGCCCTGAGCGGGCCACGTCTTCTTGTCAAGTTTTTGCTCGACTGCGACACGAGCAAATTCGGATGTGAGGAACGTCTCAATGTCACGAAAAGCGTCGTCAACGTTCGCAAGGTCAATTCGGAGAGTTGGAGGTTGGAATTGATCAAAGAAGTCCTGAATATTCGCTTCTGGACGGCTGGATATAACGAAACGCAAAGGGAAATGAACATTGGTGGCGGCGTTCCCTATAATTTTGAGAATCCTCTCCTGGAGTTTCACGTCGGAACATTCATCAAGACCATCTATGATGATTACCCGCATATATGTCGGCGCTGCGGACTCGCCACCAGATATCGTTAGGAACGGCTGAGCAATGAGTTTGTTGAACTGAATTTCGATAGCTTTTGTAGGAAGGTCGGGATATTCTTCCAAGGAAGATCCAATGAGATCTTTGACAATGGGTACGGATAATGCCAATTGCCAAGTCAGCGTTGGGAAAAGTCGGTTTCCATCATTCCGAATAGGATCTGATCTGAAAAAGAAAAACGTAGCTCCGACTTTGTGTCGATCGTACAAGTTAGATATCGTTTGTGCGATGGCTGATTTCCCGACACCTGCGGGACCATGTAGCCACAAGATATGTTCTGGCGCGTTTGGGTCATCCATCCAGGTACGCATCTTATGTAAAACATTTTGCGAGTGCCGGGATGACAACACCGTTCGGGATCCTGTGCGGAGGAGTCATGGAGAGCGTTGAATGAAACAAACTCCTTTAGATTATCCAGACCTTGTGACGATTTAATGCGGACATTAGATGACGAAGGAGCTGAAGCGTTTGAGTACGAACCGTAATTGCCGCGATTGTATACATGCCGGTGATTATTATTTACTTGCTGGTGACCGATGTTCGTGATCGGTGCATTCTCGATGTTGAAGTTATGGGCTTTTTCGAACATTGCTGCGGCTCGAGTGGTAGACCGGTCAGAGTGAAACTCGGGATCTCAATATTCAGTTAGTCTGACATCCCAGCCATGACGCGTGACGGTAAAAACCCCTCACCTATGTGCTCCGTTCCCCAACTATCAACATTCTGTTGATCGATGGTGACGATGCGAGTATTCCCACCTGTACTGAAGCGGTGGGCATCTTGAAATTCTGCACTGAATGCTTTGCTCGACAGCCCGAGAGGTGGAAGGTAGAGACTGAAGTACAAGATCTGAATATATCTCCTCAGTTAAAACGACATCCACGTATGACAAGGAAATCTCACCAGGATGTTCTGTTCTTTCATGCAACCTGAGATCAGCGCTACTGTATTGAGGAACAACTGATTCAGGGGACAGGTTTGAATGTGTCGTGCCACGAAACCCCTTCAGAAAGGATGTAGCCAACGGGTCAAATCTCCTGCTCTTGAGTGACTGCTGTTGATCTGGACGAGAATGTTTTCTGTGACTTGATTCCTGGCCAGTGTTTCGAGGAGTACGGTTGGGAGGCATGACTGGTCTGGGATGCTGAGATGTTGAGGTGGAAGGAGTTTAAGGTGGTGTGTTTCGTTGCAATCAATTGCACAGCATTAGACTTTTTGATAGTAAGAACGACTCTGAACGAGGTAACATAGGACTGTAGAAGATATTTCCCATCCCTACAAAACCGGGGGTTTGAACCCAGAGGCTGTATCATATCCGGACAAAGTGGGTAGAAAATGAGCCTCGAACCATGTCTGGCCGCTGTCCGGACAACAACTTGAAAGTTAGCAAATGAAACCGTACGCCAACAAAGCTGCTGTCCGGACGAGCCATTCTCTGTTTCATTCAAGGCGCCAATCTTCCGGTACTGGTTATTTTTTGATATCATCGCGGACACTTGAGCACACGACTGGTAGCGAAGCTCAGGTACTAAACGAGGGATGCCCACTGCCACTGCCGCATGACTGTTTGACTAATAGAAGGGATGAAGAGGGGTAATTAAGAAAGTTACAATAGTTCTAGGGATCTAGTATTACCAAATGTAATTGTCAAATACAAAGCTAAGGATAGAGCGGAAAGAGTCGCGATCGTGTTCTATGTTGCAGTATAGATCATCAAGAAAGTCGCGTAACGTACTTTGGGTACACGTGGGCGCGAGATTGAATCATGTCTTCGCATTGGTCATGCGGGTATGAGGAATCTTCATCTGGATGGAACCGGGTTCTGTGCATGGTCTGTAGAGGCTCGGATGAATCGTGATAGGCTGTGTAGAGAATTGCGGGTAGCGGAGATGTACTATGGGGAGGATTATCCGATCCGAAGATCGCAGACGGAGCCAAGAGTGCTCGGTATACTTCGGGAAGCGGAGGGAGTCCTGCCATCGTTGGTGTGTGTCACGTTTAAGTAAATGTAATGTGAATTGTGATGTCAGGTGGTTGCATCTAAAGCACTTTCTTGAATGAAGCCAGGTGGATACCTTTGTAGCCACTCCAGGCCAACGCTCGCAGTGGTGAGCCACTGCCAAGGGCGAGTTTGATCCCGCAGGGGGTGCGTTCATGGTAGCTAGCGCTCGATCTTGATTGCAGGCAGGGTATAAACTTGCAGCGAATGATTCCGATTGCACCAAAAGTTCGGCCAAAGTCTTTAGGCACAGAGGTGATGATGATGAAGGTGCATAATCAAGTACTCATCAGTTGGGCGACACGGCTATCGCCCGTCAGCCGTGGTCATCAGCCATTGGGTGACTTCCTCTGTCGATCCTTGGGAGCAGACAAGCAGGTTGGTAAGAGATCGCACGGTCGCCAGGTGCAGCTCCGGGGGAGAAGAGAGTGGTGTCCGCTTGAAGCGCTCGTATCGTAATTGAGTGAGGTAGAAGGGACTACTGTAGCATTGGAGCCTGAGATTGAGGTGTCCAGGACCAGGTCTTGTGATAAATCCGGAAGACGATCGACGGCGACGATTTGATCGCTTTCAACTTTCCCACGTCATCACCCTCAACAACGTCGCAAGGATAGTTCTGTTGTAGATCAGCAAGCTGCGGCGATTCCACCAGATTCCAGATTCCAGATTCCACAGCACTTCCCTTATCGGTGGAGGTTCTTTACCACCAGAAAGGAAATAGGATCTGAGGCGAATAGGTATCAGCGCGAACGCGTGACAGTCCGGCTTCGGTCTCATGGTCACCTCATCACCCTTCTCCCGTTGTTGGATCCCAACTCCCAGTGCCAGTTTTAGGTACAACTTCCACTGCATCGTCATTGACTTTTGGTCAGAGCGGGAGTGGTGTCGCCGGTCGGTAAACCACTTGACTTGCCTGCGCAAATAATGTGCGCAAACGCCTGTGCGGCCGTAGAACATGGAAGCGAGTACGCCCGCGTAAGCAGATGGGCTACAGAGGCTTTGACGGGGTCCAGTGGTCCCGGTCGCGTTGGTGTTGTTGATGGCGACGGTGACGATAGTAAGGATATCCCACTTCTGTTTCCACGTGGGCCTGCTTATTTGCGATGAGGATCGTTGCGCGGAGGAACGACGTACCCTGGTTACCTTCTAGGAAGACGTTGCTCAAGCTCAAGCCGGAGGATCGGGCGATCACGCGTGATTTAGAAAGTTTTGTTCGTCGAATTTCAACAAGTGATCTTTACTTGAGATGCAAGTTTCATGATACAATGCAATTTGATTCATATAAATGCTTCTGAGAACATGAAGTTTTCACGTGTTTACTCTCTGGGAAGGTTTGGCAAGGGAAAATCGTTCTCCATGTGCTCGGTCTAGAATAAGTGTTAAGACCTTTCGACTCTGAAACGAGGGAAACGCACATAATATCTATAATGAATCATCTTCCCAACAGCTGTGATTTCGTCTATTTCCTCCGTTAATAGGTCCGGTAAAATTGCTATCTTGCCCAAATTCTTTATACGATCCGGATTTCCGCTCGCTGTGACGACAACGACACCCTGTGCGCGAGTCCAGAGCATGAGAACTGTATTGGCGTCGACTTTCTTTCCAAGCGTCGTGGAAAGGCGCTTAGCAATGCGTTCGAGGATGGGTTTGAGTGGTCCGCCTGTTGGATGTCGGATAAGAGGCGCCAGTACGCCATAGGACTGTGTGACGATGCCATGCTTGGTTTGGATATCAAGAACAGGTTTTAAATGCACAAGCGTGTATGGGTGATACTCGAGCTGCCCAAAAGTCCGGTGAAAAGAAGGTTGAAGGTGGAACGATTGACGCACCTGGTTCACGACAGGCTTATGCTTCGCCCCATCAAGAACAGCCTCGAGGTCCTGTGGTCTGAAGTTGCTGACGCCGATGCTTTTCAGCTTTCCTTGATCTTTCAAGTCTTCAAATATATTCCATAAAGCTTTGAGGTCCCCTTGTTTAACGACGTAAGGATAATGAATCAAGTAGAGATCGGGAATGAATCCCAGCCTATCCAGAGATCCCTGGACGGAGTTGACCACGTCCTTCAACACAATAGGGTCGTTGTAATCGGCGGTGGAGACTACGCGTTACGAGGGAAGAGGTTAACATGAATGACTGCATCATCGTCAAAGACTTTCATGACTCACGCTTGGATGTCACATAGACGTCGTCTCGACTTATTGATGACCTTTGGATCGCCTCTCCTGTCTCTTTCTCATTGTAATAAATTTGAGCAGTGTCGATATGACGAATGCCACTCTCCAAAGCGAGGTGACCGCACTCAACAGCGTTCTTCTGAGCCTTGCCGGTACCGTTGCCCCAACCAATCCAGGGAATGGTCGTCCCGTCAAGGAGGGTGAAGGATCGAACTGAATGGGCCACCGTAGTAGAATATGAAGATCGAATAAACCCGTTTCTCGAGAGGAAGGACACGAGTCTGAAAACACCCATGATGAGTGTCGGCAGATACCTTATTGCTTTATGTCTGTGCAGATCTCATAGTTTGTCGAGAACATCAGTTATTTGCAATGTAATTAGTTCCGTAGAATCCGTACACTAGTGCATTTTCTTCCGTCTGTGAGCTTAACTCCAGCTCAAGCTCCACACCCATATTGTACATTGGGAAGATTGGATCGGCTTACTTCCGGTTTGTTCTGAGTCCGCTAGCAAGCTCGATCTTCAGACCACACGTCAACATTGAATGCGATATGTTACGTACGATGGTCTCATCTAGCCCAATAAGACATCCCGTGGCCACCCTTGGTCGCTCCGCCGGCGCCTCTCTCGTGTCCACCGCACCCGTCACCCCCGTTGCACCTGTTGGCTCCAGCCTCAACTCTGCTCGGCGGAGAATATGGGTTTCGACTACATGTGGCAGAGTCAGCGGAATGACAGGAACACATCTTGTTCCACGCCTTATACATATGGAGGTGCGTTAAAGTTTCCATCAGCCTCAACCGGCCAACCCTTCAGCTTCAGTAGTCGAGGCGAAAGTGCCTTAAAGGATGTAGTGTGCGGAGCTCATCTGCGAAAAGCAACGATACGCTAGGAGGGGTTGGCTCTAAGAACAGACCTCCTATATTGACACCTGGGACTCACGCATTCTGCCTCTGAACTCCAGGCTGCTCAAGCCAAGATTGCTGACCAGGTCAAGGTCGATGTCCTGACTCAGACTCAAGCAGATGATAACGCTGCGCGTTTGCAAGAGGTTTCCCGCAGCTTTATCTGTGAGTTTCCACTGATAATCAGAAAGGCGAACTTCGCTGACATTTGAAGCATAGCGGACACAATCACAGGTAATCGGTCACTTTCTCATCATTAACTGTTCTGAGCGACCGCTGTGTCACGAAGTGCCGACACCTGAAATGTACACCTACGCTATCCTCGCTTCCTTAGGTGACGATGTATACCACGAACCTTGTACGAAGGTACTGGAGGCCCATATCGCACAGCTAACCGGGAAGGAAGCTGCCCTTTTCCTTCCGTCTGGGACTATGTCCAACCAGATTGCTCTGAGAACCCATCTGAAGCAACCGCCATATTCCGTGCTGGTGGATTTTAGAGCACATATCAACAAGTGAGGCTCATTCCTTCCCTTAAATGCAATGATCCAACACTTCTTTTTTGGCACAAAGATACGAAGCAGGGGGGATTGCATTCCACTCAGGCGCCACTAGCATCGCTGTACTTCCCGCAAATCGTAAGTATGAGCTCCAGTCGACGAGCACTTGTTGACTGTAATCTACAGGGCATCATCTTACTCTCACGGACATCAAGGAAAACGTCGTCTTGGAAGACGACATTCATTCGTGAGTAAAATGTTTCGGTAAATCTGATCACGCCTCATTTCCAGTCAGTGCGCCTACGAAGATCATTGCTCTTGAAAACACTTTGGACGGCACCATTATCCCTCAAGACGAGGTACAAGCTATTTCCGACTATGGACGCAGCAACGGCATGAAAATTCATCTTGACGGCGCCCGCCTCTGGCATGTCGCTTCGATTACCGCCACCCCAATGAAGAAATTATGTGATCCCTTTGACTCGGTCAGTCTTTGCTTCAGTAAAGGTCTAGGCAAGTCGGAGACCAGGACTTCTCATATCTTCATACGAGCTAAAACTCCGTGCGCAGGGGCACCCGTCGGCTCGATGCTGGTCGGGAAGAAAGATTTCATTGCCAAGGCCCGATGGTTCAGGAAACTGTTCGGTGGAGGGATGCGACAAACTGGTGTCATATCCGCGTGCGCTGCGTACGCATTGACAAACAACTTCCATCAATTGCCGCGAGTTCATGCGCTCGCGCAAAGATTGGAATCAGGCCTTAGAAAGCTTGGAGCGGAGATAACTAGTAGAGCTGAGACCTGCATGGTGAGTCTTCCTCCGGCACGTTTGTCCTATTTCTGAACTCTGCGTTGTCAGTTATTCTACGATCCATCGCCCATTGGGCTCGAATATGCAGAAATCGCAGAACGAGCCAGCCAACTACCGGAGCCCATCATGTTGGGAGGATCCAGGATCGTGGTGCATATTCAGACATCGGACAAGGCTATCGATGATTTTCTTGCTGTTATTCATCAGCTTGCCGAAGAAAAGAAACAAGGAGGCTTTGTGCTGCAACCGTAAATGGTTGCCATTGGGTCATATATCACTTTTTTTTTCCACCTCGGGCGACGAGTTGTGAATGTTGTGTGAGGTGTAGAGCGTCTTAGGTATGTGAGTCGACTCAGTCATCGGGTGTTGCTCTCGCCTCTTGGTTCCGGTGCAGTGGTCTCTATGGCTGTGAAAAGTCGTTCAAGGCTCTGGCCCAGGGTGCGGATTGGGTGACGTAGTACATAGTGACTTATCGTGACACTTCCAAATCTGGCCATGTACCTCTCGTGCTTTTGTATCAATTTCAATGTTGGATCGCGGAATATACATTGAAATACATTGGTCCCCAACATCATGTATTTGAAGCAGGAGATCATTCTACAGCACCTTATCGTCGTGAGGATAAATGCACAGCCCATCCAAAGTTAGGGCGGACAATAGCCTTACAACCTAAGAGCAGCATCTTTGGATTTATGTAACATAGGCGGCTTGATAGATGTTTCTTCTGCAAAAGCTAATCCCTATTTTGTCCCGAGTTGAGGCTCCACTTGTGAAGCAAGAATACAGACCTGTTCTAGTAGTGATTGAAGGCAACCAAGCAACACTAATAGTACTGTGCAAATCAGAAGAGGACGATGACTACTTAATAATGGTGAACCTGGAAAAAAGCGAATTTAAATTGCCAGAGTCACAGGATCACAACAAAAAACTCACTTCCTCCCGTTCGCGCCCTCTCATGAACGGCGGTTCATTACCCTTGGAATAGATGTCGGACCACAAGTCAACCGCTAGGGGTTCAGGGCTCCGCTTGGCCTCAACAACGGCAGCGTCGACTTCAACCTTGGCCTCCTTATCAAGCTGCTTGAGTTCTTGATCTGTGGCGAGACCCCAATCTTCGATGTAGCGCTGAAGACCACGAATGGGATCACGGGTGCTACGCATACGTTGAATCTCTTCATAGGTACGATACGTTGAGTCTGGGTCGTCCATGCTTGAGACAAAAGAAACTCTGACGGACAAATTACCCAGGGTTCACCAAAAACTAAGTAGACTCACGAGTGACCACCGTAGCGGTAGGTAACGAATTCTAGCAAAAGGGGACCTTTCCCTTCTTCAACAGTCCATTTCCGGGCCCATTCGACCGCTTGCTTGACGGCGATGATATCCATACCGTTGACCTGTCGACCCTATTGATATTACGACGTCGTTTATAAGATAGATTACTACCTGAAGTCCAGGAATCTTATCGCTACGAGTGAAATATTCAGGGTTGGATGAACTACGAGCAGCCGCTGTTGCCATTCCATACTTGTTGTTCTCGCAGCTGAAGACGCAAGGGAGGTTCCAGAGTTTGGCCTAGAGATACATACATTCAGCAAAGTATGAAGAGTTGTATGCGTAATAAACATACCATGTTGAAAGCCTCGAATACCTGCCCTTGATTGCTAGCTCCATCACCATACAGCGCGAAGGTGCAATGCTTCTCGCTGCGGTACTTCTGAGCGAAGGCAACCCCAGCGCCTACAGAGACCTGAGCACCGACGATAGCGTTCCCACCGAAGAAAGTAGGAGTGAAGAGGTGCATTGAACCGCCTCTGCCACGAGATATGCCGCATTGGCGACCGAGCAGCTCGCCAATGACGCCCTTGACGGTACCCCCACGCATTACAGCGAAAGGATGACAGCGGTAGGCGGTAATAACACGATCATTCTTATCAATGCCGTGTTCGAGGCCGACAGAGATGGCTTCCTGAAGAGAGACGAAAGGGTTGTGGTTCGAGTCTTTCAAAAAATTGAGCCTGCCTACCTGACCGATAGCGAGATGACAGTAACCACGAACAAGTTCGGCCTTGTAAAGGGCTTCGGCTGCCATTTCCATGCGACGGATGGTCTGCATTTCCTTGTACATGGTCAACAATTCACCCTTCGTCACCTGGACCTCCAGACTGGGTATTTCGCAATTGTGAGCGCGAAAGGAGTCTTCTTGCAGCTTTAGCGTAATAGGCTGTGAAGAGTTAGAAGGCTTCCCATGCAATTCGATAGGCTGAGTGTCCACTGTTGTCTGGACTCGCCGAAATTGTACGTGGAAGCTTACTCGCTATAATGAACATAAGACTCCAGGATAAACCGAGCATGGAAGCCCACAAGTCTCTTCGTCAGCCTACCGCACACCAAAGAAGCCATTGTTGTGGGGAGAAAGACGGAGTATAGGTGGAAAAGGTTAATAAACCCGTTGGCAGGAGGTTAAAAATAGATTAGTACCACTCCCCATCCTTGTTGCGGGTAAACCCACCTTAGGCCATCTGCACCTATTATAGTACCACAGCCGACAAGAGGAAAGGAAGGTCAGCTTGGTCGTAAGTCTATTTATCATGAAAGACCAACGTACTGAGCTCGATACTGGCTATCGAGTCCACAAACACAGTTACTGATATCTCATCCCCACACAATCTTGACGGACTCAGATCTATGTTTCGTCAGTCCTTGTTGTATAGAAGTGTCCCGCGAACTCCTAGTCGGTCATGGACGTCTTTAACACGGACAGCAGAAAAGCTCACAGTTCATGCTCTGAATAATACCACATTTCCCTATATCTGGCTGCGGGACTCATGCCAAGCTCCCGAATCTATCAACCCTACCACAGGGCACAAATTGCACTGCACCTCTGATATTCCACTCGACATCGCCCCGATTGAGGGCGAAAGCGGAGTTCAGGTCACGGATACTGGGTTGGAGATATTGTGGAACTGCGGGCGGAGAAGTGTATTCGAAAAACAGTGGTTGGAGAGATACGCCTCTCCCGCGGGAGAAGAGAAATTCCATTGGGATGATACATTCAAAATACAACCCTGGACGCGGGCTTCTATTTCGTCCTCGTCCACCCTATTCGTTCATTACCAGGGACTCCTGTCTTCGGATGAAGAGCTGGTGAAGGCGATGGAACAGCTTGCTAAGTACGGGTTGCTCGTTATACGCGGTGTGCCGAATGAGGAGACAAGCGACGAGAGGTGTGAATTGAAGCGGTTGGCAGGAAGGTTTGGGGAGATGAGAAAGACGTTCTATGGGCTCGTATGGGATGTGGTCCAGCTGAAGGACGGCAGAAATGTTGCGTTCACAAATTTGGCTTTAGGACTGCATATGGATTTGTTGTAGGTTCTCTCCCTTGTATTTATCACGTTTATTTAATCTCGAATCCGCAGATATTTCGAACACCCTCCACGGTATCAGATCCTGCATTGCCTGCGAAATAAAGCCATTGGCGGAACCTCTATAGCTGTTGATGCTCTCTTCGCTGCTCAACGCCTGCGGGAGACCCACCCAGCCGAGTTCGATATTCTTACCAAAACACCAGTCTCATTCCATTATGTTCACGACGGTCATCATATACACCAAGACCACTTCACGATCGCACTTGCACCTCCAACAGCGTCGTCTTCTCGACGAGAAATCTCCCATATCAATTACTCCCCTCCCGAGCAGGCACCTCTTCCCCTCTCGACTCCCAAAGGATTCTATCCCGCTCTCAAGCGGTTTACCGATCTGCTCAAGGACGACAAATACACATTCGAATATACTCTCAAAGAAGGAGACGCACTCATCTTTGACAACAGAAGGTTGGTACACGGGAGGACGGCGTTCAGATATATGACAGAGGAAGAACGACAGAAGACAGGACGCAGGGTGACGGATGGGGAACCGGATAGGTGGCTGAAAGGCTGCTATCTTGGGGCTGATGCAGTGCTGGATCGGGTCCGGGCTTTAAAGACGAGATTGGCCATGACACAGGGACACAACTAGCCAACTTGGAATTGGTTGGAAATACGTCAGTTAGACGGTCTGTACCTTACAGTCGCTCATCACAGAGAGGTGGAAAGTCAAGACACAAACGCATTGATACAAGGCAGTTAGAACAAGCGAAGATAGATGTAAAGATCCTGCTGGCGCGCTATCCAGTTATTTACAAATAGTTCCGGACGCAATCTTGAGAAACCCAGTCCTTCTACATCGCGATTTAGAGCCAGCTTTGAATGTTTGTGGCCGTTCCAAAAGCTATGAGATTCATGTGTGTCGGTATTGGAGTCTGATATTCATGTTAGGCCAGGATTCTAGTGAGAAAGGCTGAGTGGCAGTCAAATTGACAGATATGCGGTGGATGAGTCCTTCTGCCTTTGCTTTCAACTTTCTCACGTGTGGTGTCGACACCAATGCCAAGGCTCCTCAGGAGATATGCCCATTTGCAGTCCAATTGGACGCGATACAAACAAAATGAATGCGTTACACTATCACCAAGTCCGGCAGAAGGTACCGTCAACGCTGACCGCAGACCACCAATGGTTTGTGTCGTACACCAGTTCTACCAACTACATTAACGTGATTGACTAGGTCTGACCCACTCCTTTCGGCAGCAATTGACGAGGGGGAGTATGCTTGATGTTTCTATCGGTAGCGTTTGTTCGGGGGTGGAATAGGGCCGTTCATGTCACCGGTCTATCTTCTAATGAACAACTGATATGCGTTGTGTGGAAAATTTTGAAGGGAGATGTGCGTCTCTCTACTTCCTCGTTATCTTCCTTGCGTTTTAACAGATATCTGCCCAGATCGGTCCTTATACTCCAAGCACATTGACATGCCATCTAAACCAAGAGCTAGTACTTAATACTCGAGGATGCTCTGTACAACACCTTGTTTATATGTGCGTCTCGAGTTCTCCTTTCGCCGATGTTCTGCTAACCTGGGCACCCTAGAGACGACAACGTTTATTCTTATTTTTAATCTCATAACGACCAAAGGCCTCAATCGGCCTCCTCTGAGACAAGGACGACAACCTTATACCATAACGACAAAATCGGTACTACTACTACTACTACTACTACTACAACAACAACAACAACAACAACAACAACAATACTAGAGGACGAAAGACATGAAAATGTGGCACACGGGATGAAACTCTTGCTGGCTGCTCGTGAAAGAGGATTAAATCTGGCGTATGTGTACTTTATCCTATCGAAATGGTCGGGGATTGATGTTGTAATAGACGTTGATTCCTATCATGCCTGTTGGCTGCCTCTCAATTGGTTGCTTCTCTCGACATGGCTCCTCTTGCTGCGCTCAACCCTCAAATCATACACCTTCTCGTCGTCTATTTTCAAACTTAACGGCCAACGTGGAACTACTGTATCCATACCTTGAAACACTGAGGCCGTCGTTTGATCTGATGGAAAGGCTGATCCAAGATACGTCGCCGATCTCGCTAACAAGGCACTCCACTGTAGCAGACCTGATAAGGATGAAGGTATTGGGTAGGTTTATACACGAGTGTATTACGTGGCTGAAAAGAGCGGAGGTCGAGGAGAGGGAAGGGATGGTCAGCGAGGGCCGATATGCACAGGGTGTTCAAAATGTTTGGTTTCCTCTGTCCGGTTTGAGAACATTCGATTCTGACACGCCTTCAATAGCTTTGTCGCTTCTACACGTCTCTCGTCAAGCTATTGATCGTCGACCCAACATCAGACATGGATCAGCGGAAATGGCACACTTCAGCCTACGTCATGCACGGTTTGAAGAAGCCAACGTATTGTATCGTACTCTCGCTACTGCGAGGTCCTCTCGAGCGCCCGTTGAGCGCCTATGCTATTCTCCTGTCTGGAGCATTTCTTCGTACAACGCAAGCCGTACTGTACATTATTCTCTTGGTCTGTCTATGCAACGTCTCTCTGTCCTTGGTCAAAATGTGCTAAAACGTAGAAATGTGTTATATGTATTGACCACTCTTATCCATGTCGTGTTCTGTCGTTGTCTCGTAACACTATGTATATATATCATCGGTTGCAATGAAATGTACGATGTTATGCATAATGTGTAGAGAGAATAGAATGTGCACACGATTACGGGTATATCAAGTTGGTGAAGTAAATTGACCGAGTGAAATCCAGGATTCCATTTCCTGTACGACTTGGTCTATTGTCGGACGCTCCTTTGGGTTCTCTGCACAACACCACTGAATCACTTGCCATACATTGTCGGGAATTTCTGGCTCGCTGGGATAAATCGCGGGTATGTTACTAACATTATCATTGAAGAGAACCTGAAATGCTGGTGGTCAGCAAACAGAGACGGAAACAAGATACAAAATTTGCCTGATAAAAGAGGAGGCCGAATTTATGGATGTCTTGTTCCAATGTGGTGTTTCTACCGACGCCGTCGTAGTCAAAATGCCCTTCGCACATATCATTGGGTCGAAAATAAAACCATTCCAATTTGACATGGGTGTCGGAGTCGAGATAAACGTTAGCCTGCAAGTAGACGATTCACTCAGCCTAGCATGGTTATCAGCGCAAATATAATAGTACCTGATCGATTGAATAATCAAGCGCGATGCTCAACGAGTGTATATATTGAATGGCCTTGGCTACTTCAAAGATCTGGAAGAGATGTCAGTATCAGAGGTGCGGGATTAAGGGATACTGACGGTTTGTTGAAGTTTGGAAACAGAAGGGTTGCTACTCCGCTGCCATTTGTTCAGCATTTCATTCTCTGGGAGTTGCCATACCGTCGCTATACTCGGCTGGAAGCATATTCCCAAACATGGTACGATGCTAGCGTAAGATAGATTCCCCCAGATGAACGCGGAGAAGCAATCTCGCTATCATAAGATGATTACTGCCCGGCTATGTGCACTATCACCACAATATGCTCACCCATACAGAAACCTTAACATGCAATGTTTGAACAGCCGTCCCTTGATATGTGAGATCGACTTTATCTCTATCGAGGTCTGCAATATTCAGGAAGAGAGATCGTGGGAGAAGTGGCACCCTTCCATAAATTGCTAGCGCCAACCGCGTCGCATTGTGAGCCGCTGCTCCGAACCAGCTTTGGAAACATTCCTTCTTGTTTAGCTAGTGACGTGATGAGTTCCGTATCTCTAAATTTTCTATCCACTTACACAGAAAATAAGATCAATTAAATTCTGAGCATCCGTGATCGACCGAACTTTCATCGCAGTCTCAGTAGGGTCGAAGCGAATCAGTGCACGGACGAGTCCGACCGCGTCCATGTTTAGCGATAACTGGGACTGTGCTCGATTAGATACCATCTCCTATCGATTCCATACCACTTACCTCTACAGTCCGAAACTCGGCAAGCAACAAAGACAGACAAGTGTCCAAGTCAAGCTGAGGCATGTTTTGCTTTTCTTCCATTGCCGTGAGAGGGCGAATGCCAACATACTTCGGTTCTTGCAATTGGGTTGTCCCTCGAAAGCATGCAAGGTGCAAGAGCAGATCATCAATCATATAAAATGTCCAACATTCGCCACAAGCCCTTGGTTTCCAAGGAAGATTCATATTAGGCAATTGTAGCAATTTTTCTTGGATGGCCAGAAGCGGCTGTAATATTTCCTCTACATCATTAAGCGGAAGTTCGATTTTGAGCGGAAATTTCTGGATTGTTGTGGCGAATCTTGGTTGGAAATGATCACTTCCGTGACTAGGAATATAGAGTGAGGAAGGCGAAAAGATCAGTGAAGCAAACAAGCTTACGAATCAGGATGTTCCATCACTTTGGAGGCAGTTTTAACCAGTACGTCCGTAATCCGTTGCATGTATCGCCTGTTTGCAAAGTGCTTGCTAACATGATATTTGCCTGAGCGTGATCGGTCATCCAGAAAATCAAGGAAAGATTTATGATGGACGTCGAGGAAAGGACCGAAAGGTTCGGATTTCAGTATTGAACACATTCCCCGAAGCTTTCTGTGCAGTTGTGTCTCTTCAAGACCCAAAAGCATTGCATCATCTTTGTGAAAGTTTCCGTCTCGCACGCCAGCTAGCATACTACGCGCAACTAACACCGGGAGGAATTCCTTCAAGAAACTCTGGTCTGGTTGTCGTTTCAGAATTTCCGTGTATAACGCATCCAGTTCTGAGAATGGTGACTTTCCAGTGCTTGGCTTGAGTCCAAGGATGACGCCGAGCTGCGCGACAGCACTTTCGTACCTATCGCCAATGTATTTCATGACCGTGGATGCATATACAAACTGTCCGGAGGATTTGGAAACCAATGTATCAATAGCGCCCTGAGCGGGCCACGTCTTCTTGTTAAGTCTTTGCTCGACTGCGACACGAGCAAATTCGGATGTGAGGAACGTCTCAATGTCACGAAAAGCGTCGTCAACGTTCGCAAGATCAATTCGGAGAGTTGGAGACTGGAATTGATCAAAGAAGTCCTGGATATTCGCTTCTGGACGGCTGGATATAACGAAACGCAATGAGAAGCGAGTATCGGCGACGGCGTTCCCTATAATCTTGAGAATCCTCTCCTGGAGTTTCAAATCGGAACATTCATCGAGACCATCTATGATGATAACCCGAGTAGATGTCGGCGCTGCGGACTCGCCACCAGATAAGGTTAGGACTGGCTGAGCAATGAGCTGGTCGAACTGGATCTCGATAGTTTTTCTAGGAATGTCAGGGTCTCCTTCCAAGGAAAACGCAATGCGATCTTTGACGACGGGTACCGATGATGCCAATCGCCAAGCTAGCGTTGGGAAAAGTCGGTTTCCGTCATTCCGAGTAGGATCTGATCTGAAAAAGAAAAATGAAGCTCCAATTTTGTCTCGACCAGACGAGTAAGACATTGTTTGCGCAATGGCTGATTTCCCGACACCTGCGGGACCATTTAGCCACAAGATTCGTTCTGGGGCATTTGGATCATCCATCCAGGAGCGCATCTTATGTAAAACATTTTTGCGAGTGCCGGGATGACAACATCGTTCGGGATCTTGGGCGGAGGAATCATGGAGAGCGTCGAATGAAACAAACGCCTTCAAATTAGCGAGACCTGTGACGATTTAATGCAGACATTAGATGACGAAGGTGCTGATGCGTTTGAGTACGAACCGTGATTGCCATGGTTTACATGCTGGTGATTGACATTTACGTGCTGATGATTATGCTGGTGACCAATGTTCGTAATCGGTGCATTCTCGATACTAAAGTTGTGGGCTTTTTCAAACATTGCAACTCGAGTGGTAGACCAGTCAGAGTGAAACTCAGGATCTCAAAATTCCGTGAGATCGACATCCCGGCCATGACGGTAAAAGCCCTGACCTATATGCTCCATACCCTGACTATTGACATTCTGTTGATCGACCGACGCGGTGTGAGTATTCTCAATGGCACTAAAGTGAAGGGCATCTTGCAATGTTGCACCAATGTTTTGCTCGACTCCTGCCCGGGAGTTGGACGGCGGAGACTGAGACTCTACAGTATCTGAATATCTCCTCAGTTGACTCGACATCCACGTGTGACAAGGCAACACACCTGAGCTACTGTCTTGAGGAATAACTGATTTAGAGGCCAGCTTAGAATGTTTTGTGTCGTTCCGAAAGCTATGAGATCCATGTGTGTTGGTATTGGAATCTAAAATCCGTGTTGGGCCAGGATGCAAGTGAGTTCATTCCTACTTACCAAGTCCTTCCTCAAACACCCGCCAATTCTCAGCTGTCAAAATGTCGTTGCTTGGAATTAGAGGTATGTCGATGTAACATCCCAATTGTTGGAAAAAACGAATCATATTCGAGTACAGGTGGACGTTGAGCTAACAAGTAGGGAGGCAGAAGAGAGGGTGTGCTGATGGCATCAGGAGCTAACCATTTTTAGTCTTTGACGAGATCACTCGTTCTTTTGTAGTACTTACTATCCCCGACCATCACTTCGGTCACGACCACCACTTCGGTCACCCTTAATATCTCAGCTCCCGCTTCACCGATGTCTAAGATATGCTTAAGGTAACATCTA
>KN818411.1:30355-43671 GCA_000827485.1 Amanita muscaria Koide BX008
CTCAACAACGTAAATATACTCTTAAGTTGGAGCAGACATCATCTGATATACTAGTAGTGAGTCAGCTACCGGAGACTACGCATCCCTCACGCACGACGGAGTCATGTACAAACCCGTTCACGTCTTGTCTAGAAAATCCACTCGACAACACCGCAACGTCTTCATTTGGTGCACTGAATCGCACAGCCTGGCCTTGGGTCAGTTGTTTCGACGTTCAATCTCCAAAATCATCCTCAAACACGTATCCAGGCTGGCATGTCAATAAGGACTCACCAATTACTGTTTCGACAGCATATCGTTGGATAACTGACGCTGTTCTGAGTCAAGCCCGGTCTCATATTTGGGAGGAAGCCGAGACGTACACTCTCTTCCCTGTCGAGGTTCGACCTAGTATGGTGTTGACGTATTCTGTCCACAAAAATGGCGCTGGTTTGTCCCGAGAATCTCAAGACATTATTGCTCCTGGAGACTATGGGTTATATACTGTAGGTACAGGAGACCCCGCACTTTACTTTTTCTTCCATCCAGTTCAGCCATTTTCGATCATGGAAGAAGTAGTGAAAGAAAACTGCCCGCTGCTCTCTGTCAAGGTACTTCATGTCATAGAATGCGCTTTACTCTATCTGATGCTTAGCAGGCGTCCTTGACTCCTCATATCATTCAACAAGCTCTTGATAGAGATCGTCAATGCATTTTTTCTGGTGTCGACCGTGTCGTCCCAAGCTGTGACTATGATGCGCTGGTAGCAACGTGGGTATTCCCCCCATTCTTGGGCTATAAGGTAAGTGTGCAATATTTCGAACCATATATGTTGATATCCTCATTATCCCTAATAAGCTGTCTCATGACCCATGGCTAGAGTCCAAGTACTATCAAGATCCCGACGCATGCGATCTAAGTGAATTGATGGTGGTCGAAAATATCGTATCAGGTCGTAAGGACATTGTCACCCTCTTTTGGGAAAACAAACTTGGCGTTGACGTCGAGGTGCGTATTCTCCCTTTCAAATAGCAAGAGTCTAAAAGCTATCGATAGGTTTATGGCATGATCTGGCACGTGCTTGTGCTGTAAACAGTAATATCTATTGTCTCTAGCTTGCTGCAGTATCCATGGCATACAGGATCATTATCGCATCATCTTATTCGAGGGATCAGAAAGCTTAAATAGTGGTGCACCGTTGCACCCTTATCGATGGGCCCTATCGACCTAGCGACCGGTTTCTCCGTCTGCATTTTAGCCGATGCCTTGCTGTCAGTGTCTGCCGTGGCGACGTCATGGAAGATTACAAAGAACAGGAGATTGAGAATTTCATGGAAGAACTCGGTGTTTACGATGCCGAGATAAATACTGGTGATCCAAGATGGTCGACCCCGCTAGGTTCACATGTCCATGCTTACCTCATAAGACAGAATAGTCAGTCATCCTTTGTATTTTCGTCCGAGAAACATGCCACTGAGGGAGCACCATCGGTAGCGACATGACCAACATCTAAACCAAAGCAACTACCGCTACGCACTGTCCTGCCAAACCACATGTATGCAAGGCCAGTACTGGTTTAGTTATACAACTGTCTACTATCCACCAGTCCGCGGAGATGTGGGACTTGTTCGACCCGATCGAGGACGAAGTGAGGAAACGCGTTTTGGTGCGTGTACATCTGGGATAAGCAGTTCAGCACCGATTTTGGGGTTGAGGGATTACCATGTGCCTGAGCCGGGAATGCTGCCTCCGCCTGGTGCGGAGAACGCGGCGTATGGTCGTGCTCGAGTCACTGTTGGATGCCTGCGAGGATTTATCCTCAGTTAATGGTGACGTCAGTCTTGTTGCCGGTTAGGGCGATGAGGGAGGAAGAAGCAAGGTTGGACAATATTCATGCGACGCCCCTGTGTTTTGCTATAAGATGCGAGCATACTTGAGGGCAACGGGTGAGAGACTTGAGAGCACCGCTTAATGAACCTGTGAGAGTGCGAGAGGGGTCGATTACCAACGTCGGTGGCATCGTGGCCTGTTGAGACATTAGTGAGAGAGAAAAGGGAGGCTGCTTGATTGACTGAGAGTGGAGAGATTGCTGCAGAAGGATGGCACGTGTCAATCACGTTGTTGGGGTCTCAACATCTCGTGACCAACATTGGCGGATGAACGAACTCAACAACAACCCAAATACTCTTTGGCAGTGCCAACTTGCCTCAGATCACGGTGTTGTCGGTGATCCTCAATATTTTGGAAGAACCCCCTGGCTCGTTGCACAGACCGATATCGACTTCTTCGCTTACATGACAACCCTGCCCGGCGAGGAGTCCTCAGGCTCAAGATGATGTGCTACGATGCAGCCGCCGTGTAATACACTTGCGGAAAGAGATGGGATTCGAAATGTGCGTGTGGATTTCAAAACAGTTGTTTGCGTTATGGAGCGCCTAGGTATAGGTGCGAAGTATTTGCTGCTCGTGCAAGTCCATAAATCTCACCTTTTCATGTCGAAGATTTGCTAACATGCAACACGTTCTAACCGTCATCTGTCTAAGGACGATCCAGAACCACTGCTTATTGCGGAGGCAATAGCGGCTGTTTACGAAAACAACAGAGCTCTCCGCGCAGCTGGATTACCACCGCTGCAATGTAAAACGTTTGCGGGTATTACTATGGTCGGAACCGCGTCGACGTTCTACAAGATACCGGTGACAGAGGGACTTCGCAATATCCACCCCGAGTCACCACTGTCGAAAACCTCATTCCTCCTGTTCCATTCCCTGAGAGACCGGTCAACAGATGCCATTAGTCAACACGCGCATCATATTGCAGTGCTTTGAAGCTTTTAAACAATCTGAGTTATCCAGTTTACCGATTAAGTTTACCGACATACTATCATCTGATGCGAACACGATGAGCATTGAGACGAAAGTGGTAGGCGTATAAGGACTAGTATGCACCCAAGCACAAAGATGCATGTGTATAGGAACTCCGCCGCCGCTCAGTTCATATGTCGTAACCTAATGTATAAAATGAGATCCCTTAACCCCGCCCAGATTTAGAAGAAAACATACGGTATCTTCTCCGTATGCAGCACGAACAGCCTCTTCTGATGCATCTCATCGAACTTCTCTCTCTCTCACCGCAAACAATCTACCAATATGACCGTCAACCCACTCAATGTGAGGACACAAGGCTTCAGGGATGACGGGGAAAACAATGGGAGAAGAAGACTATGTTGTATTGGCAGTGAAAAGACACAAAAATGTGACGAAAATATCAAGTTTTCATAGCAACTCTCAGCCAGTTTCTTTTGTGGGAAAATAATTTGGTCTTATGATATTTTACCACTCTTTTCAGGCCCGAAAACACCTCCTTGCGCTTTGTGCTGGTCATATGGTATGTAAGCTGTGCAAGTTGCTAGATTTAGTTACGTTCCACGGCCACCTTTCCACCAACATCCAACATGTCCGCCTCGTCTCCCTCAAAATCTACCACTCGTGGATCTTCACACAAACGAAAGAAGTCTAAAGAAGAAGTGGATAACCAACGAAAGAGGCCATCTACTATATCACGACCACAATCTGTCGACCGCTTCATTGAGCAGAGCAGGGAAGCTGGAGACGAAGGTGATCCTCGCCTTTCAATCGATTCGCCTCTTCCCTCACATGTATCATTATCATTTCAGAACCACCTGTCATGAACAGTGGAAACAGAGATACGTTCGATCCTGAACGTGAACCCCCGATCCCAACAGAGGCTTCAACTGTCGCAACAGAAACTCCTTCCGTAACATTGTTTCAAGGGTCGTCGAACTTGCAAATCAGCAATACGAAATTTACTGCGATTGGAGGTGATGCCACCATCTTTCAATTCGGCGGTGAGTACGCTTGATTTCTCACCACAAGCAATGAGCTCACGAGCGCTTAGATTTTACAGAGGCTCACAGGGATTTAGTACGTCGGATCTGTGCATAACGGTCAAAGCATAACTCGATATTCGTAGATCTGTGATCATATAGCAACCCTCGCCGCGTTGCCAGACATCAAGGACAGTATGAAGAAACATGCTTTGGTGGGTACTCCTCCAATAACGATGTCGCTGTGATTTTCAAGCGTTCCACGTTCAGACCCAGTTGATCATACTTCTACCACGTGCAGAGGCCGTGTTTAATGACTATCAAACCAAGAAAAAGAGTGGACCATGTTTCGACGGCACGAGAGTGGCACTTCTCCGAGAGATGGCAAGTTGGGTCATTGGTCAAGACGAGTCTAGGATGTACGCACTATCCGGTCTGGCAGGCATCGGGAAATCCACCGTTGCCTACACCATCGCATCACGAGCAGCCAACCCTAAGCTTAATATCTTAGGCGCCTCGTTCTTTTTCTCCCGAGACGAGGTAGACCGCAACAATGCGAAGAAACTCTTTACAACGATTGCATACCAACTTTGTGTCTACAATGAACGCTTCGCCAAGGCCATTGGAGACGTGTTGCTGACAGAGCACGGATCTGCGGCCACCACGAAGGATCCTCAAGAACAACTCCAGGTTCTTATACTGGATCCGCTACGGAGCATTGTCCAGTCAGGCGATCGACCGATACTTGTCGTTGTTGACGCATTAGATGAATGCTGTGAGGACGACATATGTGCTGTTGTCGAGGGGTTGAGCCAACTCGTCCGGGACTTGCCATCATTCAAAGTCATTTTGACAACACGTCCCCAGCCGTACCTTGATGGTTTCTTGGGCAATCAGGGTGGCTGTCATAAACTTTTTCACCTGCAAGATATTGAAGATCAGATTGTCGACGGTGACATCGGACTTTACCTCAAGCACAACCTATCTCTGGAAATGGTCAGAAAGTGTTTTCGCAGGCGGCAATGGTGTGCTAGTGATGAACAGATAGACGCTCTTGTTCGCGCTGCAGGAAGACTGTTCATTATCGCTTCGACAGCTGTACGGTACATTTTGGACAAATCTGCTTCCAATCCTGCCGCTCAAATGGAAAAGCTGCTTTGCGCCTGCGCCGAGGATCACACACCCTTCAAGGATCTAGATCACTTCTATACTATCATACTTCGGAACATTGTCCCCGCGGACTGTGACGACGATGACATAGTCAGTCGTTACCAATCGGTTGTTGGCGCTATCACATGTGTTTCGCTCCCTCTTCCTGTCTCCACACTAGCTCACCTTATCGACATGGACATTGAGGACATACATGCGGTGCTTGAGAAGCTTCAATCGGTCATTTTACTTGGGGATGATAATGTACCACGGATCTACCATAAATCGTTTCCTGATTACCTCACGAACCAGGCGCGCTGCAAGGACCCTTGTCTCCGAATTGATCCAAACATCGGCCATACGCAGATTGCAACATGCTGTTTCGAGATAACGAACAAGCATCTCAAGTACAATATTTTGGGTCTCGGCGATCCGGCTCGATTCATGAGCAATGAAGAAGGTCTCAAGAAGGATAGAATAACAGATGAACAACTGCAGGAGAAGATCCCACAACACCTTCGTTACGCATCCGTATACTGGGCCAATCATTTCGAGGTCGCAAACATTGAAGGTACTGAACTTATGAAAGGATTGGAAAAGTTCGTGGATGAGCACACGCTGCATTAATTTGAAGTTTTGAGCCTGATTGGGAATTTGGACTCGGCTCACCGTGCTATTCGTGCTGTCATAAAACTTCTGGTACAGTTTGCTTTCACGGGATGCATCGAAATGAGAAACTAATGAGATTACACAAAAGTCGACGTCTTTAGACTTGCATCAACTCTTATCAGACGGATTACGTCTCATTTCAAAGTTTTACGGGATCATCAATCGATCGGCGCTTCATACGTATTATTCAGCACTTCCCTTCTCACCAACAGATAGTCTCTTATATCGTCGGTATATTAAAGAAGCACGGCATCATATCTGTGGCATCGAGGGTGGGCCAGAGAAGTGGGATGCCCTTGTCGCTATTCTGAGTCATGGGGAAGGGGTGGATGCCATCAAGTTCTTGCTCGAGAGCGCTCTTTTTATTTCTTGTTCTGAGGAATTCCAACATGTATCCGGCGGACCCCGCAAGCAGGGAAAGTTGAAGATCTGGGACGCAGCCACTGGCACACCCATTTCCAAAATCCCAGGTCGCAGGTTCGCATTCACCAACGACTTTTCCACTGTCGCCTCATCCTCGGATAATATCATAACGTACTATAACATGGACGGGAGCACAAGGGCCACTATGATTACAACTCCATCGACGATTCACAAACTGGCGCTCTCAGAAAGTTGCAGAGTTGCAGCAGCGTTGTCTGACGGAACTGTCTGGCTATGGGACAGTAGAAATGCCGAATTAATAGGCAACTTCGATGGATTTGAAAGCAGCGAAGGGCCTTGGCTCGAATTTTCCCGCACTGGCACTAGACTCGCCTATTCGTCGGCGCTCGGGGTCAAATTGCGGGATGGGATCAGCGGGAGATTCATTGCTGATCTGCGGTGCGGATCAAGGCCCAGATTTGTACTCTCGGCCGATGGCTCCCGAATGGCTGCTCTGTCACGCGATCGTGGCTTGGCACTATGGAACACTGGTAGTGGTGGGCTTGTTGGTGCCGTCAGAAATATTGTTCATCATGTATTGGCAATCTCAGCAAATGGATCTCTACTTGCAACTGCAGATCGCTATAAAGTGACGTTGTGGAGCAAGAACCGTGGCCAACTGGCCAAAATTGAGGTTCTAGAACTCCAACGCACACGATCGATGGCCTTCTCAGTGGACAACATACTTGCAATCGGAACTTCTTCTGCTGTTCAGCTCGACAACACGAATACCCACTCCTTCATTTCTACACTTTCGTTCCATGGATCGCTTGGAGCGCTGGGCTTCTCACCCGACTGCACTCATCTTGCCGGTGAGAGCGATTTCGGCAACATATACCTCTGGGATATACGAGGTATCGACACTTCCAGTCCTCTTTCACAAAAAGCAACCGAAGTCACTGCCATGGCTTTATCACGAGACTGTTCACGACTGGCTTGCGCGTTTAGGGACGGTACAGTTGAACTATGGGAGACAAGCCCTACAAAGCGACGAATTGCCTCCCACCAGCGCGGCAGCGCCGGCAGTGTATCAGCTGTGGAGTCTGGGCCTGATGGTAGGCTATTTGCTTCTGGGTCGGATGACGGGACAATCAAACTGTGGAATGCTAGAGACGGGTCATTACATGGAACACTCATTGCTTCTGGTGGGTTGCGAGCGCTAGCACTTTCAGGCAGCGTGTTGGTTGCAGCAGGGCAAGACGGTGTCACTCTATGGAGCCTTGACACGCTAAGTCTCATTCATACTTTCAAGAAATCCGGCCATATAGCGTACACAGTGTCAATTTCAGATGACAGTGACCTTGTTGCCCTCGGCTTCGGCGATGCAAGCGTCCATCTGGTTGATGTGATGAATCGTACAACCATCGCCACATTCACCGTCTCTAACTGGATCCACAAACTGACATTCCTACCCGATAAGTCGCACCTCGTGGTACAAACCGGCATTGGCGACTTTCAATCACTCAACCTCATCAACAACTGCATCACAAGTGGACCTACACTCGAACATCTTATCCAACATCCCGACACCCCACTTTGGCACGGTGTTCCTGTCTGGCTCTGTTGGTCCAACGAGCAGCACTATGTTGCAGCATTTTTTTCTCAACATCGGACTCCCGTGCCCGTGCTATGGATTCCCGGTGGAATTCCTGTGTGTAGATGGACCCAGGGATCATCCATGATCGCCTTAGGTTGCAAGGATGGGCGCATTATGCTTCTACGACTACCCAGCTGATCGTAATGTTTTCATTTGCTACTGCCAGATTGTTATAATTTGTTAGGTATTACTTACAGCCGTTTGCATGTACGCTACTTCGTCATAAAAGTTCATCCTACAGATTCTGAACGAATTGGTATTACATCTTGCACACTGGCAGTGGAAACGAATATAGCCAAAAATCATGCGTGATGCCGATTAAGCCCTCTACCGGTGAGAGCAACGGAGCAGTTACGAATGCATAGAATTCGTGCGTACTAATTTAACTTTCTGCTCAGTTGTTCCGAAGCGGGCACTGGCGCCATAGTTAAATATGGGTCAAACACGATAGTTAACAGAGCACGAAACTCCGAATGACTCCTCGATGTTGTTGTTGCAGTGACATCAAATTGGATAACTACTAATATTAGTAGTAGTAATCTTATAATTAGCAAGGTCCTCCCTTTCGAAATTGGGTGACATCTCAGCAATCGAAGCCCCCTCGTTCCTTGACAAGTTTGATCAAACTTTATACGCCGCGGGTCAGCTACTTTGTTCCAAGTATAACATAAATAAAGTGGCACACACGCATATGCCAGACCGCTTGCTATGTACACACCTCTGCGCCCAGTCTGGAAAGAGAGAAACCAGAGCTTGTATTTTAGGATGGAGCATAAGTACATCGTACACAAAAGGTGATCACTGGGGCTTGATGGAACCGATCATTCGATCATGGGTGATGTCATATGTATGTTGCATAAGAAAAGATAAGGAGGAATGAGCGAGAAAAAGAGACGAGAAGTGGGGGGAAAGTATTCATAAACATACTTTAGAGAAAGAGTCGAAGAAGTCCTGGACAGGTATAACCTTTGTTGATTCCTCATCGCGTATCGCGACGACGACAGTCCATTCAACCCCATTCACCATCACCATCGGAGCCCTATCTCCATAGAGCTGGTTGAGGGTAAACTCGACGTTTTATGCATTCTCTCGCTGTTCCACCTTGCCACTCTGTGTTCGTACATGCTCTTCAGCACGTCCAGGGCGTTCAGTGCCGTGTCCAACGCCCGTCTTGGGAACCTTGCGCCGCACGCGTCTGCCACCGGTGTTGGGAAAGCAGCTTTTAGTTGGTGCATGGCAGGAGATCGGCTAAGCACTGTTCGCCTGATAGATCGAGAATTGATCATGTGTAGTTTGGTGGCCGGTGATGCGACCAGTGATTGAATGTGACTCTGGAAATAAACCGATGCGTCGTCGGGATAGTTGTGTAGTTCATCCATCATATAGTATCGACTGTTTGTGTATCGGGGATCAACGCGAGGGTCGTATCCCCGGTGGTATTGGTATTGTGGGTATGGATTTTGCGACTGTTGGGATGGATTATTTTGCTGCTGCTGCTGAGGCGGAGGAAGAGGGTGTTGTATGCGAAGAAGAAAACTGCGGTTGTTGACGACTTTGATCATTGACGACCTGAACAACCGGCGGCGATGCCTGACCAACATATTTGACATATTTGTCCCCGTTGTCGGAACGCCTGTCCCATTCTGCTCCATCAACGCTTCCATGCCTCTCAACCCCAATTGATCAGTCACACCACTCCTCGATCTGGGCCTTGCACTCCTCATAGTCGTAATACCACCATCTTAACTGCCGATGACGCCGTTGACTGAGGCGGAAAGCTCTCAATCATGTTATCAGGCAGCGTCGCGGGTGGCCTCGGCATGTAAGTAGTCTTTTGAAGTATGATCACGATCACTGGAGTACCGATGATCGAGTCATCCTTGGAAGGCGCCATCCGTGATGGTTTCTCTCTCTCGTTCTCCCGTGGATGGACGTAATGGATGCCATAGATGCACGCTCTCCATTCGTATCGTAGCAAGCTCCACCCGACTCGTCCGAAGTCAAGAGATCATCCTCATGACCAGGAGACTTGTTACGCGGTGGATGATGGAGAACGCGTGTATCGTCTTCGCCTTTTTGTAACGGCCCATCCGGTCCAGCAGAAGGCAGGGAGTGACTAGTCGTTATCGAAGGTTGCTGCTGAACGCCTTAGGTGAATGTATTCTCCTAGCACCAAGAGAAGGAGTTTGAGGAGGATCGTATGGGAGAAGCATAATTTCCTGCATGATACGGCGATCCACGGTTTTCAGGGGGGGATGTTTTGGAGAGAAAATGTAGCAGAGCTGGGGGGTGGAAGCTAGAGGTGGTTGTGGGCGTTCACGAGTTTTCGGGGATTCTCGGACGGCAGTTTGTGGTTTCCGACGACGTTGGGAAGTGAGATCGTGTTCCTTTGGGGAGGCTCTGTTCAGTTATGCACGTTCCACAGGGTCTTTAGGTGGTGAAACGGTTTGTTCTCGACTGAACAACGAGGTAGTTGAAGTATTTGGTGGAGGATACTACGAGGCTAAGGAGGTGGCTGAGGTTGTTGTGCGACAGGAACGGCTTGGTTGTCTAATTGAAACAGTTCCATGAGTTGCCTAGTCGCCTTGATATTTGTCGAGAACTCTGGGAGGACTGTTGTGCATGGGTCACGGATAATGGGTGATGCAGCGGTACAGGGGAAACTGACCTGCGTTCATGGGTAGGATTGATTTGGTAATGGGGTAGCATGCACTGCAATGGGCATGACCGGGTGCACCGGCGGGCTCTTGACGTGTCTCTCTATTTGACAGGGACGCGAATGCAGGGAAGGCGATTTCTGTTGATGCGTTTTAACTTTTCACGTGACATTGGCACGACTTGAACGTGCTAACAAACAATTATTTTCTTGACATGAAAATCTTGGCATGAGTGAGTGGTGTATGACTCTGAAGCGCGCCTGATTGCAACGAAGAAGCCGCGTACGAAAAAATTGTTGGAGAAGAAGGCAGTGCGCTGGAGAAGGAGAATCTATGAAATCTGAGTTTCACCACGCTAGGATCATTCCAGTTTTTCAAGGTGCCGTGTTTTCCCCGCAGCGACGCAACCTACCGACGCCTGTGTTGGAAGAGTTGCCTATCGCTCCGGCTTTCCCACATCAATCGTACTATCTCTAATGCGGCTCACGATATGGCGGTAAGCTGTGCAAGTTGCTAGATTTAGTAAATCTACCACGTTCCACCTAGATCACGCCTTGCAAGTCCCACCGACATCCAACATGTCAGTCTCAGCTTCCAAGTCCCCTTCGGAATCTACCACTCGTGGATTTTCACACAAAGGAAAGAATTCTGAAGAAATGGATATCCAACGAAAGGAACCATCTACTGCATCACGACCACAATCTGTCGACCGCTTCATTGAAGAAGTTCGAGCTCCGCAGAGCAGGGAAGCTGGAGACGGAGGTGATCCTGGCATTTCAATCGATTCGCCTCTTCCCTCACAGGTACCACCTACCATTTCAGGACCACGTGGAGACGGAGATGCGCAGAGCAGAGAAGCCGGACGGGGAGTCGATCCTGACCTCACAACCCCATCAGAAACCCCAACTGTCGCAATAACAACTCCTTCCATGACATTGTTTCAAAGGGCGTCGAACTTCCAAATCAGCGATACAAATATTACCGCCATTGGTGGCGATGCTACCATTATTCGATTTGGCGGTCAGTACGCTTGATTTCTCATGATAAGCCAGAAGGCTCATGTGCAAGTTAGATGGGCAATTTACAGAGGTCCAAAGGGATTTGGTACGTGAGATCTATACATTCCTGTCAAAGCATAACATGATATTCGTAGATCTGTGATCATATAGCGATCCTCGCCGCGTTGCCAGACATCCACGACGATTTGAAGGAACACGTCTTGGTGCGCACTCCCTTATAACAATGTTGCTGTAATTCTCAAGTATTCCATAGATCCAGTTGATCATAAATCTACCACGTGCAGAGGCGGTGTTTAATGACTATCAAAACAAGAAGAAGAGTGGACCATGCTTCGACGGCACGAGAGTGGCGCTTCTCCGAGAGATGGCAAGCTGGGTCACGGGTCAAGACGAGTCTAGGATGTACATACTATCCGGTCTGGCAGGTATCGGGAAATCCACCGTTGCCTACACCATCGCATCACGGGCAGCCGACCTTAATCTCTTGGGTGCCTCGTTCTTCTTCTCACGAGACGAGGCTGACCGCAATAATGCAAAGAAGCTCTTTACAACGATTGCATATCAACTTTGTGTCTACAACGAGCGCTTCGCCAAGGCCATTGGAGATGCGTTGCGGACAAAGCGCGGATCTGCGGCCATTACAAAGGATCCTCAAGAACAACTGCAGGTTCTTATACTGGACCCGCTACGGAGCATTGTCCAGTCACGCGCTCGACCGATACTTGTCGTTGTCGACGCTTTGGATGAATGCTATGAGGACGACGTACGTGCTGTTGTCGAGGGGTTGAGCCAACTCGTCCGGGACCTGCCATCATTCAAAGTCATTTTGACAACACGTCCCCTACCGTACCTCGATTATTTCTTGGGCAATCAGGGTTGCCACAAACTCTTTCACATGCAAGATATTGAAGATAAGATTGTCGACGGTGACATCCGAGTTTACCTCAAGCACAACCTATCTCTGGTAAATGTCCGAGAGCGTTATCCCAGGCGGCAATGGTATGCGAGTGACGAGCAGATAGACGCTCTTGTTCGCGCTGCAGGAAGATTGTTCATTATCGCTTCGACAGCGGTGCGGTACATTTTGGACAAATCTGCTTCCAATCCTGCGGCTCAGATGCAAAAGCTGCTTCGCGCCTGCGCTCAGGATCACACACCCTTCAAGGATCTTGATCACTTCTACACTGTAATACTTCGGAACATTGTCCCTGTCAACTGTGACGACCACGACATCGTCAGTCGCTACCAGTCGATCGTTGGCGCCATCATATTCGTTTCGCGTCCTCTTCCTGTCTCCACACTAGCTCACCTTATCGGCATGGACGTTGAGGACATACATGCGGTGCTTGAGAAGCTCCAATCTGTCATTTTACTTGGAGATAACAATGTACCACGGATCTACCATAAATCGTTTCCTGATTACCTCATGGACCAGGCGCGCTGCAAGGACCCTTGTCTCCGAATTGATCCAAAGATCGGCCATACGCAGATTGCGACATGCTGTTTCAAGATAACGAACAAGCATCTCAAGTACAATATCTTGGGTCTCGGAGATCCGGCTCGATTCATGAGCAATGAAGAAGGTCTTAAGAAGGATGGGATCACGCATTTACAACTACAGGAGAAGATCCCACAACACCTTCGTTATGCATGCGTATACTGGGTCAATCATTTCGAGGTCGCAAACAGTGAAGGTACTGTTCTCATGAACAGATTGGAAAAGTTTGCAGATGAGCACACGCTGTATTGGATTGAAGTTTTGAGCCTGATTGGAAATTTGGACTCAGCTCATCGTGCTATTCGTGCTGTCATGAAACTTCTGGTACAGTTTGCTTTCACGCGATGCATCGAAATGAGAAGCTAATGAGATTACACAGAAGTTATGAACCGCGGAAATGGACAAATCGTGGTCAGAGGCCTCGATCACGCGTGGTCCACGCACTATCCACACATGTCACGCATGATGTGCGTAGACA
>KN818413.1:25914-37528 GCA_000827485.1 Amanita muscaria Koide BX008
GTGCTTACATAAAGGCGATAGAGAGCCTCAGGACTTCAGTAGGAATTTACTTGGAATCCATTCGGAATCCGATCGGAGTCCTAGGAATGATTTCATTCTGATCGGAATGGGGGGGGGGGGGAGTGTAAAGTACTGTAAATAAATGTCTTAATTTCCACATGAATTGTTGAATTCATGTGGCTCCAAATTTGACAAAACTAGATGTGATGATGTAGGTCCCAACGCCTTATATTTCTAAGGCGTTGGGTACTACGTCATAGCTACTATTTTGGGAAAAGAAATATTAATTATATAACAATCAACCCAAAAAACTTGTTGTCACTTGGATTTATTCTATAATCTATCTCTTCAACACCATTGCAACTATCCTTTGTATACTGAGTATCATACTACTCTAATTTTTAATGCCAATCAGCCTATCTTGAATTACCAAAAAGATTATACAATGACGTTGGAACCAATTTTGAATGTGATTTATGTATGTATTCATTATACATATACATTCTGCTCAAATGACCATTTGGTCCACAAAACCTTTCACTTATAATAAATATATACACATTGAGTCAGTGAATCTGTGATTACTTATTTATTTACTTAACCAGCTGTCCAAAAATTATGTAAAATAGTGCAAAAATATGACTCAGATAGATTTATTCACTTCTGACAGTGATATCCATCCAGGTGATCTACTACTCAATATTGCATACTACTTGTTTATGTATGTATAGTTAATCAAAGGCTAAAAATACATTGTGAGCAACTATAATAGGGAATTGACATCAAGCAATCAGGTGACACCGTGGGAAGATCAGCACTGCAAAAATTGGTGCGGTTAAAATGATGGCAGATTTTGGTTGTAAGAACGAGTTTCCTTAAACAAGTTTAAGAACTCGTAACTGTCTATTTCACTCAACCTTGCGCATTTTTGAGTGAAATAGACAGTAATCAAGCTAGGAAAAGGCTCATTTTGCTGTGCTTGCAATGGCCACTACCATCAAGTTTAAACAGACTGAGTTTACTGTAACCAATCTATGTTCAGTTCAGTTTTTTTGGAATTTATGAATATTCTTTAACTGGTGCAGTTTGCAGTTCATCCCATTTGAGGGGAAAAAACCTAGCCTAACTGAACCTTCAAACACTAATACCCATGCTATGCACTAATCTGGTTTGGAGACTTAAAAGTCCCAATTCATTGCTGGAAGCCCCTCAGCCATAGTACATCCGTCATAATTATCAATACAGCCATTGTTACAAGACACTCTGATGCTGTCCTAAATGGTTAAATGGCAATGATATGAATTTAAGCACACCAATGGCATAGCAGAGGTCATCTCTTAAATATTATGTGTCGGTAAAGGAGGGCGAAGAGCAGATTGATATTGACATTACTTGCCCTCCTGCTTTACCCACATGTAATATTGGACTGTCGTGATCACACACCAGGTATGCCCATCCATGCATTATGGTTTTTCCAGGAAAGTTGTTGTATGAAGATGTGCAGTGGCTTATGAAGGACATTGCCCCTGTAAATATTGACAGGATAGTAACTGATTGGTGGAGAACAGAACTGCAGTCATGTGAGTACAGAAGCATCAGGCTCCACATCTATGAGAGCAGGGGCAAATGGCACATATTTTTGGATGTGTATGTTGCAAATATCTCACAAACATGAACAGATATGGCAATTCTACAGTAATATTCCAGTTCCTATATCCAGGCTCTAGCATTTCAAATTTTCATGACCATGGGAAAGTAAATTACCTTATATGGTCAAGTGTATTTTGCAAATATCTCATGAAGTAGACCAGATATGGCAATCCCAGACCCATATTTGGATTCTCACAGTTGGTGCCTACACTTTGTTGTCATATGAGTGTGGAAACAAATTCCCATATATGGTATAATGTCACAAGTATGTCACAAAGTGTCACAAGTATGTTACAAAGTGTTATTGAAATGGCGCAATGATTGCCAAGGATTGTCCTAATGATTGTCTAATGATTGCCAATGATTGGCCTGGAGCAACACTCATATCATAAACCTATGGCATTATAAACTGCCTGCTTAGGGCAAGTGCCTTTCTCTAATGATTAAAATGCTAGGGACCACTCGGGAGAAGGTGAAACACCTGATTGAATTGTTTGAAATCACTCTTTGTAACTGATGGAGGTAATAGTAACTTCATCAGGTGCTGAGAGGTGCTCAGAAGTCACTCACTCATTACATCACATGATATAGTCAGTCACATGACAAATGGAATTATTAGTGACTCATTGTGCTCATAGGTCATGTAGTCAGACTGATTATATCATGTCACCTTGATAGCAAACAGGGAATAGCCAACCATTATATAATAAATTAAACCATCCTGAAAACATGCATTAATTATTTAATTCCTTGTATTACCTTAATATCACTCAACACATGATACAATATTGCACTGGTAAAATTAGTTTATTTCTAAGAAGTCTTCAATTATTGTTACAGCCGATGTATACACAGAGTAATACAAGGCTTCAACAAAGGAGTTCAAGTTTGAGAGCGACGAGCGTCAAGAGGTTTCTGAGGTTCTAAGGCTTTACTTCCACCAGACTGAAGAGCCAAGTTCACAATGGTATTGCTCAGCTGAGGTCAAGCTGAGGATCCCTAGCTAAGTACATGGGGTTTATATACTCACAGGCTGTAACAATTCTAGTTTTAGCATATGCATAAATCATTCAAGAATAATACCACTGAATTTCCCACTATTGTCTGAAGCATTTTCAGATGCTTGACATTTAAATAAGTGCATCAATTATATACATGTCAAAACTGTTGGCACCTGCTGATATCAGGTCTTGTTGATTATACCAAGATTCATTCTACATTCTTGACTCATATACACTGATTTTACTTAAATAATGATTGCAAAGCCATTTTGTATTGTACTTTTGCAAAACATTGTAAAAATGACAGCCTGTTCCTTATTCATAGCATTCCAAAGATTGTTACAGTTGTTTCACACAACCTTTCCCAATGTTGGTTTTTTTGGCTGGGGTCACCACCCAAAATCACCCAAACTTTGGAAAAGTGGAGTGATTGCTAATAGTTCTGGAAATATTGTAACAAATAGCACAAATAAAAGTAAATGTCTTGATTTTCAAGATGAATTGCATGCACAGATCAAGTGATGAATTCATGTGGCTCCAAACTGGACAAAAATAGAACTGATGACATACGTCTCAATGCCTTGGAAATATAGGGTGTTGGGTCATATGTCATAGCTACTATTTTGGGAAAACCAATATTAATTATATAGATATCTCTTTGATAGCATTGCAGCTATCTCCATTGTATACTGATCATACTAAAGTCAAATTTTTCATGTCACTCCAAACTTTTCAAAAATAGAAATGATGGTGTACTTCTCAATGCCTTATATCTTTAAGGTGTTGGGTCATATATCATAGCTACTATTTTGGGAAAGAAAATGAAAGAGTCAGAAGCTTTATTATTATCAATCTGATTCAATCACTTCAAAAGACTTTTGGAAGTAACTACACCAGTCTCTCAACTGTTTGGACAACTTAGTCTTGAAGTTGTTGTTGAAAGACAGTCACATGACTTGTCATGTGATATCTTATCTTATCTAGTCACAGTGTCACAGTCACATGATGAGTCATGTGATATGTCACATCACATGACTAGATGTAATCAGTCTTACTCATACCGGATACTATCCATGTTCATGTAAGACGTATTACTATATGCTCAGTCATCTCCGCCGTAGATGATGTCATTTATTACATCCATACTTGTAGGTATGATTAATATTGTACAGATAGCAGGTCATGTGCCTACATGGTCTGTGCGCATAGTAGTTAGGTATATAAACCTGTACTTGTAATTGGTCAAATCCTAACTCCCTTCCTTTCTACCCTCACATACTGAGTACCACAAGTACCCAAGTGTAAGTGTTCCCTACTTACTCAGCATGCCTGCACTGCTGTCTCTGACAGGTTATGGGCCCCGCTAGCTATCTGCCTATAGCCAATTGCTGGGTGTCGGTCTGATGTCCAGAGAGGTCATTGTGCTACATAGGTAAAGGCTGGCAGACTGGAGTCCATCTTGGAGAAGTGGTAGTATCTGACTCACTAACATTTCATCGCTTCCTGTTGTATCTTTTACAGTCATGATTGGTGCTGATCACCATGACTCATGTCTGTTGCGGTGTGTAGCCTCTATGGGGCGATTACAGCCACTATGTGCCTTGGCTTTACTGCTGTCACTACCTTGGCATTTGACTGTATGCCAATAGTGCTGCAGCAAACTATGCGGACAGACCAACATCATGGGGACAACAATGTCTAGCAGACGGTATAAATGCAGGACATACACATCCACAGTTCTTTAGGGCTCTGTAAAAAGCCTGAGACCTCTCATAGTCTTGAAAGTGAGCGCAGTCTGTGGACTGTTGCCGAAGTGTGGTGTGCCCCGCAGGGGGATCCACAAAATGACAGACGTCTGAATCCTCCATATAGCATGGAAGACATTGTCAGATGTCTTTAATCATCTTACACAGCGTCTTATCACCATCCATGATGAGATACTGTCATATTCACTTTGAATCTAGCTGTCAAGTCCTCGTTCGGCAGGACTTGATGTTCCAGGGACAAGAGCGGGAAGCGCGGGAGCAATGTGTGAGGAGCACGGGACCAGAACATATAGGGCGTGGAGCGGGGGGACAGAGTACTACCTGGCTTCAACGACTTAAGGCAAGTGTTGCGCTGGCTCGTTACACGCAGTAGCGATTTCAGGTGGGAGCGAGGCAGGAAGGAACAAGAAGGGAACAAATGATGTTCACCCGAGGAGAGGCTAAGAGCTGAGGAGCGAGGGCGAGGGAACAAGGATTCTTAGTCGATATTCGAACTGGGGTGCTAGGTTACGGTACAGGTACTTATATACTACGAGGGATGCAGGGTGCGAGAAGAGTCTGAGTAAGGAAGCGCAGAACATGTACTAAGATAATGGATAGGAGCCAATAGATATGAGACATGAGGACTGGAATGTGTAACCAACAATACAAATCGCAAGTGAGGACGTACGGGAGATTAAATGCATGAGGCGTGATGTACAAAGTATAAACAAGGAGGAACATGTAGTGGGGCGGGTTGCAGTATTCTGCGGGCAGTGTTCCGGGACGCGCGGATCGAATGGAAACATCTGGGAAAGGTTGATTGGTGCGTGGGGGATGCGGGAGCGGGGTATGTGGAACGGGGCTTGACAGTATCCCCTCCTTAAGGCCGAGCCTTCGAGGCTAACTAGAAATGGGCGTGGGAAGTGATAAGTTCTTTTGATCGCGGGGTTGCCCGGTGGTTATATATGATGTGGACTTTAAAATTTTTTCTTTGTTTTCGATCCATCACTATGTCGCACCCCCTTGACGATGTGGAAGCGCAGCTCCTATGGATGGTTGCCTCGACTCATTCAAGGAATAGAATACACTCCATCCCGAGAAGGAGTCAATCAGATCATTGAGAACATCAAGGATGTCCTCGACAGTACTCATGACAAGCTTGTTACACAACGAGTTCATCAGGCAACTCAAGCTAATAAGCGTCGCCGAGAAGGATGATGTTTCCAGGTTGGAGACATGGTACTTCTCTCCACGGCAAATTTGAATCTGCCAAAGGGCCAGCCTAGAAAGCTATGCCCTAAATTCATAGGACCTTATCAGATCCTTAAGGCTGACCACGGCATGTCGACCTATAAACTTAAACTACCACCAGACCTAGTCAAACGACAAGTCCACGACATTTTCCATGAAAATGTCTTAAAACTTCATATACCGAACAACAATGAGTTGTTCCCTAAGCGTGACGTGCTTAAACAGTATGATTTTGGGAATGATCCCGAGCAAGAATGGGTCATTCAATCTATACTGGACCATTGCTGGTCCCTGAATCTTGAATTCAAGATTCAATGGCAATATGGGGACTCCACTTGGGAGCCCCTAGACGTGGTAAATGACCTTGAAGCTCTAGATCAATACCTAGAGCTTGAAGGGGCTACCAAGCCCCTTCAATTACATTGAAAATAGTTCTGATGTGGGGCTGTGCTCATGTCTGATTGGCTGGAGTTTGCCTCAAAGTTCAAACTCCGCTAATTACACGTAAAAAACACCCAAGTTGCTTCTTTTCCCCAGACTGCAACTGCCACAATGTCGGACAGACGCAACGAGAAAAAACGCCCCCTGGAGAGATTAAAAAGGGACCGGACAAAAGCTGGTCCAGGTCCCCCACCCCACCACCACCCCCAGCTGCCACCAAGGGCTCTAGTAGCTCTCAGAGACGACTACGGTCATCTCAAAAACAAACCACCGACATAGCCTCCATACTAGAGGACTTGTCAACACCCTGGGAGATTGAGCCACAGCTCCATCTCCCCATGCACCTTAGAGGTTGCGAGGACTGCAGCTTGTTATGAACCATGGACAAAAGACACTTTTTACATTTTACTTTTACTTATTATTCGGACTATAGGAAGTTATGTGATTGTCACATGTCACATCATGGTCACGGTGTCACACATCAGTCACATGTCACAGAGTCACAGTCACACATCACGTGCATGTCACATCACAGGATCTAGGCTACTCCAGACCTGGCTAGATGCATCTAGACATAGGCACATCCAGACACAGACCAGACAACAACTAGACCCAGCTAGGCCTTTGCTATATTTGTTATCATACCCTGGACCCTAACGCAATAGTCATACATCATGCACAGTAGCTACATAGTCAGTCTATACTTGCTATCTGCCACATGTATGCCTCGCACCCTTGGGCAAAGGGTTAGTTAGTTTGTATATATACTAGGAGACTCAGACTGGTAACCCCAGTCTTCGTTCTCTTAGGATCTCCCCTGATTGAAGCTGGCTGAGTCCCACTCCTTTCCTTTGCCTTCGGGCATTCTCTTTGTTTTAGTTGGTTGTTTATTTGTTGAGGTACCTGTCTCAGGGTCGCCCTAACACAGCTGCTACGCACGGCATGTGGTCAACCATTCGAGGAATGGGGGCATTGACCTCATTCAAAAACTCCAGCACAAACACTGGTGGTCCGAACTAGACATCAAACTAGTTCATGAACGAGTGGACGACTTGGGCTACGATAGAGCTCAAGATAAGTACGAAGCTCAGACGGAGGAGCTTCAAAATGAGAACGACATGCTGAGAGCCCAGATCGAGGAGCTCAAACGTGAGAACGCTCGTTTAACGGAGCAGCTGCAAAGCACTCCAAAAGAAACCAAGAGGGCTAGACTGCTCTCCTTTGATGGGAAGACTTCTGTGGGGAGGAATCCTCATGGAACAAGAAGTCAAAGACTTCCCAAACCAAAAAGCCCACTCCCAGCAAAGGCAAAGGGAAGCAAAGGGCTACGGAGGAGGAGGAGGAGGAAGACTACCATCACGGTACAGACTGCAAGTTGTATCGCAGTGACGATGACGAGGAGGGTTTCGACTACGACAGTGAAACCAGAGGGGATTTCATAACCCTCCAACATGGGATTCCTTGGCAGCCCATTAGCCAACCTTCCCTCATCTCTCAACTGCAACCTGAGCAGTCTACATGTCGGTACCATACCAGCAGTCAACCCCTGTGTCGACTCAACCAACCACAGAGGCTGCTTCAGCACCTCAACCACCCAACCCAGAGACGCTGAGAACCAGTGGCACACATCTCTGCATGTTAGGACCAATGGTGGTCAACCTACATTTGCAGGTCAAATGCCGAACAAGTCTCCTTCGGACCGCCTAGGTGGTCCCGCTCTATTCTAGCTCCAAGGCTGGACAAACGTGAGACTGAACCCGAATGGTCATGTCTCAATCCAGGAACCCACTCACTGGATTACCAATGTGCCTGGGCTTTGGCTAAGGCCCATTACCTACTGGGGGACAGGCCAACCCCTACAAAAGGCCCAGGAAGCTGCTCACATCCCCTTCGACCAACATTCCTACGCTCAGCGATGGGCAGTACGTCAAGCCACCAGGGAAGGTATACTCCCTGAGGACTTGGCATCGAAAGAACCCGACATCGAGGATGAGGCTTTGCTCGCCAAAAGGCCTCTGAGCATTCGAGTTGATAACAATGGTCGACTCAACATCCATGACATAACTGTCTGGATGTTCCTCTTGATGACCCAACCCGAGAAAAGGGAAGGAACCATCGAGTGGTTCTGGTATGTTGCCTGCCTCCTGTTCGGACGGCGAGGTCAATATGCTGAGGCTCTTACAAGTCTCAACTTGTCCCACAACATCAATGATGTTCCCTAGGACCCTATGTCCCCCAGCGCTTCGTTCACGCTGGACACTGGACCACGAACGACCTTGCCCACCACTTCCATAGTTGCAGTCTTAGAACCAAGGACGCCAACACCTTGTTCTTTGACTTTGCCTGTGGTTGGCTCGGGAGGCTTGACCAGCCTCCCAAAGAACCTAACTGGAGCAAGGTACCTGCTCCACGCGATGTTGAGTCTAGGGGAAAGGCTCATAAACAGAGAAACGGCTCCCAGAAGCACAATCACGAGAGAGCGGCTCTGGACTCGATCTCTGGGAACCGGGGAGTACCAGATGCTCCGGTTCCGACTCAAGTCCAGTACGACAAGTCGCTGCCACTAGGCGAAGTGCCCCAACTCGGGGGCTAATGAAATCATGCTGCCTACTGGTGAAGAGCCTCTGACTGAGGCTGGCTCCATCATTCCGCCTACTGGCAAAGAGCTTCAACCTGGAGCTAACACTCCGATGTCAGTTGTCCCCCTGCAGGCGGGAATCCCGACTCCCTCGAGGAAGACTCATCTCGGATGTGATCCCTGAGCTCTCAGTCCTCAGTCCGGGCCTCTAGAAGAGAGATGGTTCTATCCTCTCTTCATCCTCCACTTGTCCTGACATTGACTACCCGTCATGTCATTCTATATTTCGATTGTCATGACAATCTAGTGGGGGAGGGTGTCAGGACCAGACCTCGGCGTCGTCTCGAGCCTCAGTCAGTCCCTCGTTCCTTTCTTTAGACTATTGCCTTTGGGCATTTTATTATATCAATATTATCGCATACTGTATTACATAATACTGCTACCTTATGTAGCATACAAACATGTATATACATACTCTTTTCTTTAGCATCGCTACACCAATCATAAGTTGATTCAGTGTATGGCGAGCGTGAAGAGACTTAGAACATTGAGTGATTCATAAGGACCATTAATCCTTCAAAGCATTACACTCCTTCTTGTCCTTGTCCATCGGAATTCCACCATCCCCGATAGGGACCTCTTCACCATCCGCGCTCTCTTCACGTTCGTCTGCGGGGACCATTGAGCTCATACACTGAAGCGTCATGTTCTGCGCATAGTTCAAAGAATGGCCAAACCTCAAGGCCCCCACCAATGCTTCGTTCCCGCGTTTCATCTCCTCCACCAAGGCCTCACTACCTCTCCACATTTCCTGGACCATATCCCTCATCAACTCGCTCTGGCGCTCCATATGCGGGCTCATTTTGTTGAGCTTCCTCCGGATCTTTTCCTGACCATTGAATAGGTCCACCAGTTCGATCTGGATCTTGACTAGGCGAAGTTCACTCACCTCGCTGTCGCCTGCGGGTTGTGTTGGGAATCTGGGTGGCAGCTCTTCATCAGACCCATCCTCCCCACTGGATTCCGAGTCAGAACCACCTTCCTCGTCCGCATCGTCCTTGACAATGGCCCGGGACTTCCCTTTTCCCTTCCCTGCCTCCTTCCGCAGCACCTTCGCCCTCCCAGTAATGCTCACCCCATCATAGTTGCACCCCTGCCTAAGGTTGTGGCAGTGGTCACAAGTCCTTGCAGTTGCCTTGGTCTGGACACACTCGTAACGATCAAGACGGCACCTGCAAAATTAACCATAGTCGTCCGCGGAAAAAGAAAGGCCACGTACCTATCACACTTCCCCTGAGGAATTGGCTTCCCCAAAGTTATCCTCCACGCACCCTTAGCCGCAGGCTTGATGACTGGTACTCCAGCCGTGGAAGGGAATTCGTCCTCCCTCTTGCGTTTACTCGAGGAAGCTTTGGATACTAAGTCCATTCCAACAGCAATGAATCGTTTTTTCCGTGGAGACTCACCACCCGACCCGGCACTCTGGGACCTGAGGATCTGGGCTGCGCATGCCTGCAAATGTTCCTTTGTCCCATGCCCGTTTTTCCTCCTCCAGCCTTTTCGCCTCAGCTGCTTCCTTTTCTCTCTTCTCCTGCTCTTCCCGGAGTCTCCTCGCCTCAATCTCCTGTTTTTGCTTCTTGACCTCGGAGTTTGCCTCAAAGGGAGCATGTCCTGTTGATGATTTCACCGCTGAGTTCATAGCGAACTCTACCATGGGCAAATGCTCTACCCAGTTCGTTTGGTAGTCATCAATGACTGCTCTTAATATTTGAGACATCATTTGGATGCCTCGTTCTGATGCTCCATCAGTTTGTGGGTGGTAGGCAGCTGACATTAGTAGTTTCTGCCCGAGGGAACGGCTAAGTTCTCTCCAAAATTTGGAATTGAATTTGGTATCCCTGTTGGACACCACTGACTCTGGTACTCCATGGAGTCTCACGATCTCTTTGATGTAGATTTTGGCGACATCTTTCACCAAGATCGTGGTCTTGGTTGGGATGAGGTGTACCATTCCCGTTAGTCTACAAATGACTAGAAAGATATAATTATATCCTTTGACTTCAATGAATGGTCCTGTGAAATCCATTCCAATGGACTGCCATGGTCTGTTTGGTATTGGCATGGTGTGTAACCAGCCAGCAGGTTTCTCTCTAGAGACCTTAGTTACTTGACAGTGTCCGCATGATTTGCAGAAGCTGTCGATGTCTTTGGACATTGTAGGCCACCAGAACCAACGCCTCGTGTACTCTAGCATTTTTCAGTAACCCATATGTCCTATGGTCTCATGGGAGGCATCTATGATGATGCCTCGGACGCTTAGTCCATTGTGGAGTCCTTTTGGAACGCATACGACGCTCTGGAGGACTCGGTTCTTAGTCCAGAGAAGATCTCTCTTCTTCTCGAATCGACCGTGTCTGTCTGGGTTCTTCCATATTTGTGAGAAGAACTGGTCTTCGTCATACAGTTCTGCAAAGACCAACAGAATGCCTTTAATGTCAGGACGTTTAACGGCATCCTCAGTTTGTTTTGGAGCTTCTTTATTTTCTAGAAGTTCCATTGCCTCTGCATCTCGAGATTCTGTCTTGTCTAAAAACTCCCGAGCTTTGCCCTTCCTGGGTCGAAGCTCTGCACGCATGCCCATAAGTTCTGTGGCATGTTTTATGGGTAGATCATCCTGGTCTGGGTCCAATCTAGCATTGGCATTAACATACTCGGAAACGTCATGCCGCTCATGCGTCTCCTCAGGAGCGTCTGATAAATAGTATCGCGACAGACTGTTGGCTACTTTATTGGATTGCCCCTCGATGTATTCAATGGAGTAATCAAATCTTGATAGATACTCCCACCAGCACATACTGTCACGACTTAGTCCTTGATCACTTTCACAAGGATAAGTTTACTAATCGTTAATGAGCTAATGGCCGACAAGCTAAGCCACTAGTTTG
>KN818414.1:12093-30597 GCA_000827485.1 Amanita muscaria Koide BX008
AATAAACTGTCGGACTTTAAAAAACTTGCGTGCCAATCAACGTGCCGTACTGCTCGGTATCGTATATTTGAACTTTCGTTCACAACAACATCTCGGCTTGAGGACAGCTGAGTTAATTATCAAAGCATGTACTACCTCTGACCGCCCGACGTGATTTTTTAGTTATACTTTTGTATTTTCTCAATGCTTGAGAGTATGGGAACATCGACAAAGTTTGTCTTTTCTAAGTATCACGATTCCCCCGACATCTCTCCATTCATTGAATCCATTCACTTGGTGTGAAAACACAGGAAATTTTAACAAACCTTGGCCTTGAGATCCACGCTTTCGCGATGGACGATCAGTCAGTCGGTGTTACATATAAACGCAGTATAACTTACCCGATCACGGCACCTGCAAGGCCAAGGCGATTTCAGATGCCCATCGTTGGAAAAAGGTTTCCGAAGACATCCTTGACTCCGAATACAATCCATCGTTACCGAATGAGCCGTGGTTTGTCGATAAAGGTAGAATTACTTGAGTCGGACGAGTTACAAAGTGACGGCTGGCTTGTTTGGTTTTTACAGCACATATCAGCCGCAGAAGGTTTATGCTCATCGGATTCAGCCGCAGAAGGTTTATGAGCATCATCCGATGAGCAAGCTCCAATCTGTCATCAAGGCTGTCGATCTCGCGACCGTTCTCTGGAATACCAGCAAAGGGCAGAATGTAGTCCAGATCCATTCCGACTTTCCGAGATTGAGGTATATGTATTAACAAGCGCTTCTAGATCCCTCTGCTGCCGCATGTCTGGAATATGGACCAGTAGTATTTGACCGTTTTCAGACTGTAACTGGAGGTGGTAACAGGCGCCGCAGGCAAGAAGGCCTTTTAAGAACTTTGACGCCGATAGAACCTTTACCACAACCAGTGAGAAGAGCATTCTTGTCTTTGAATGTGGTCCCTGACGTCGCGATTTCGTGCAGAATGTCGAGATAAACACCAGTCAAGTTACTGCTGTACTCCCACTGCAGGTTGTCCCGATTTTGCGCTTGAAATGTAAGAAAAGAATAGCGTCAGCAGATACCGATGTAACAGCCGAAACTTGGGGGCGACGGTCGCGAGGTAGACAAGCTCGGGGTTCATAATTGGAGAACGTCATCCTGGACTTTTGTATGTTGACAGTCCCTGAAGCGGTGTCGCCGCTCGCCATTTCTTCTACATGTGCTTCGCGTTTACGGACTCCCTCGCGTACAACTTCTGAATAAATGATATCTTCTTTCTCTGTGACGGCCGTTGGGAAAGTAACTAAAAAAATGGTAAATATCCTGAGACTCATGGGATATTGCGATACTTACCATCCATATACACCGGAGGGTGTCCTAGTACTTCTTTGATATTGTCAATCAATTGCTGCCCAAATTCTTTCGCCAACTTGTATGTTTCTCCCTTGCTCGGATCGCATCAGATATAGTAGCATTGCATGTACCGCAGCGTGTGGTCGTCGGCACGATTCATCAGTGCGATGCAACGAGCAGTGATTTCGAGGTCCACCGTCTGAAGTCTGCCAAATATAATGTCGTAGTACATCGCCAATGCATCTTGGCGAACCCAGTTCCATGACGAGTCAAAACGGCGCGCTTTCAGTGCATCGAACTTTGGCTGAATGCCGTCAATGTAGGCATCGCCGTGTTCTCCAAGCCTGACCTGCAATGCATTGCTGCTAGCTTTCTCCTTATCATATGCAATCTCGCCAGCGCGGGAATCACGGCCCAAATACCGCATGTAGAGCTCAACGTGTTGGGCAGCAAATTGATGTTGTTCGGCCTGGAATTTGAGGAATTCTTCACTGTTGATCACGGCGCCACCAGCGGCAGAGGAACGCAAACCTCCGGATCCAGCAGTTGCCAAAGAGATACCGGAACGTTGGGCATAGACAGAAACCACGCTATCCAACCAAGTTTTGGCCTCAGCGTCAGAAGCAAGACATTGAGGCGGTTCATGAGTCGTGGCTAGCAATAGCACGCCATCAGAGCGAGATGATCCGAGACCCCAAGCCTTTTTCGCTAGGTATGATTTAATTGCTGAGACGTTAAAACCGCCCGGCATTTTGCCTCCAATAAGACGTGCGATTAATCCGTTGCTATATTTACCGAGAGAACAGCACCGAGGGTAGAGCCCAATTCTTCCAATGGGAGTTCTTCGGCTTTCTCAGGAGCGGTAGAGAGTTTTAAAAACACCTTAGCAAAATCTACTTTTTGGACCTTGAGATAATTGAGAACGTTGGTCAGCGTTTGCAACGCATCTCCCGTACAAACGTATTGTTGACCCTTAAATCGTTAATTAATTTTGATCGCGTCCGTGGTTTTGTGGCGTACCTCTACATTGCTACATTGTAGTTCACAGTCTCGACTCGGAGGAGCGAACCTATGATGGCAGAGATGCTGTCAACGACCTCTCTTAATGGGGCTAAAAGTCTTGTGTACGCGGCTAGGGTTATTGAGGCTTGGTAACTTTGGATGCTTTACGAATACGGTATACTTGATTTCGACGAAATTTCAACATTCCGTGGTCGCGTAACTATTTTTAGGACTAGCACTATTCAAAACATTCAAAGACCGCTCTGCCGAGCAGCTGACTAAGCGTTTCAAAGGGGCAGCGTGACAAAAGCCCCAACTGAGTGTTTGTTGACGCGTGTTTTTAGCCAGTCCCTTTGGAGAAACTCGCTTACGTTAACTTATCGTCAAGCGTGTGAACCGAGGGACTGGAGTCCGATACGCGACCGTATTGGGAAGTCCGTGCTGACATAATGCTTGAAGAACCCGTGTTGAATGCCTATCATGACTTCGGGGCTGGAGGGATGCTAAAAAGCTATTTACTGGAGGTCAATGAACGATATAACGAGCAGAAAGTAGGCGTATGGACTGGTGGAACAGAAATTGTGCAAAGGAAACGGGTAACATCACCGTGAGAATGTATCGAAAGAAATCCGTCCACTGGCAAACACGTCAGAATGAGAATCCGTATCCTTTCCACAGGCTCGATAATGACCGGCAAAAATATATAACCAATCAATGCTCGTTTACCGAGCATTGATATATCATTTGGACGGTATAGCCTCCAATTTCACTCCGGCTCAAGCTCGACTATGATGCTGCTTAAGACATTCGCTTTAAAGTGCTCAACGCCGCTCAACTTTCAAGATGCTCGCTTTCCTACTAGATGCCATGGTCTTCCATTATTGTCATTTTTGTTGGTATACTAGATATTATTTAATAAATGTCTTTCTAAAATGGTTTGATACATTTGAGTACTTTGGAAACCACCCAAAGCACCTTTGACAGCTTTGTAAAGGTAGCAAAAGATCTGATACCTTTTTTTACAAAGACCATTCACTTTTGGGTCTTTTGCCATCTTTGACAGGTTTAGAAAGGTAGCAAAGTGCTCAAAATGGATTTTACCTTTTTCCTGATGCTCTGACAGTGAAATTCCTCCGAAAGTACTTATGCATGGGAACATACATTTTGAGAAGACGTGATAAATGAAATTAGTAAACGAGTACTAAATTATGGAATGAGACCTGGGTATTTCAACCAACGATATTACCTGTATGTTAAAGGTATGAAAAACATGTAAGCAAAAGAGAAGCTATGTATCCCTGAAAACAGGAAACGAGAGTATCATAACCGAATCAGCCTCGAAACGATGGGAAAAAATACTGATCCACACCGTCATCACCAATTTAACCACTTGGAGATCGCCAACCTAGGCAGCACCAACCTGACCCACTCCTTTACCTTCTTAACAGGGGTATCATAGCTCTCCTCCATCAGCCTCTTGCTTTCGGCAATTTGATTTTTTTCAATCTTTATCGCAATTGCGCGATGGATGTTCCTCTGTGTAATGTTAACCCCTCTAAAGTTCTCCACATACACGCTCGTCTGTCGACAGAGATCAATGATGTGTATCCAAAAATCAATCACGTCTTGCGAGATGGCAGACTGTCGCATCTCGTCGCTCTCGTACGATAGATCTCTGATGTACCGAAGGCGAGGAAACGAATCGCGTTGGAGAAGAGTTTCTATTTGGTCTAGGAGCATGTAGAATGGGTTGTCGAATGTGTTGGCGGGAGTATGCATGTCGTCTTTCAACCTCTTGTCTATATCCCTTATACCGATCATTTCCAGATTAGGGTGTGAAGGTAATAGGATATGAGGCGCGATCCAGTCGGGGTTTTCCCAGTTCCATTCTGCGTCAGCTGAGCAGATGAACTGGACTAGGTTCGGACACCAATCTGCCAACCTCACGGATTCCATGCGTGAGTTGAAAGCGGCATGATAATTGTTTAGATCATCGGCGACGGGGATGATAAGTACGTGTTCGGATATGACGGAGGAGGAATGTCCGAGTTCGAGTTGGAGGAGTTTGTAGCCATGTGTGCCGAAGAATGAGCAGAAACCTAGGCCTGACGCATATGAAAAGTCTGCAGAGACGACGCAGACATTTTGAAGAGAGGGTAGAGACCACGAGGCGAAGACGGAGAAAGTTGGGTTGTCGAGAGCGAGTTTAAGAGATCGAAGACGGGGAAGAGTAAGTGAAGAAGACGAAGGGATGAGAGAAGAAGACGATAAAGAAGAGGAAGAAGTAGGAGGATGCAAAGAAGACAGTTGTTGAAAAACATTGTTACGGATAATCTCCGCAGAAGAAGAGCAAAAAGTGAGTTCGAGAAATTCGAGCGAGTCTGCGATAACTCCTCGAGATATCATCCGAGGAAGATGTCGGTGAAACTGTAAATCTTCATAGTTGGTCCACGAGAGGTTGCGCAGTGCACTTTGGTTGTGAACGAGGGCGTTGAAGAGTTCTTCAGGGGAAGACCGGGTGTTGTCTTCTTGGTATACGCTCCGTCTAATGGACCGATAGTCGGTGTATGCAATGAGGCAGGGGGCGTGATTGATGATGATCCGAAGATCTTCAGGTGAGCACCGGTCCATAGTGCGTGTCTCGATGTGCAGACGTTTGATGAAGCGGCCTTTTGTGTCAAACCGGAAAGGGTTATCAGAAGCTGATTCGAGGGACGATGAAGACGCGGAGGGAGAAGGAGAAGAAACACATGAAGAGGTGAGAACGCGAGCCAAGAGAGTAGCCTGGAAGGGACGGTTGATCCAGATAGACTCAAACATAAGGTCTTGAGCAATTTTGTACCACTGTTTGCAAACGAGAGAAAGCAAGAGCTTGAACGTCATCATTGAAAAGTATGCTCTGAGACGCATGTCGAAATGGGTGCGAGAGTGAGGGAAGGACATGAAAGAGATGGTTGACGATTCGGAGTCGCTGTCGTCGACACCATCGTCGACGGAGCTGAAACGTTTTGGAAGGGAAAAATCAAAAGGATGGAAGGTGGACTTGTATTCTGTGGCGAAACGGAAGATGTGGAGCCAGACTTCGGGAGGTAGCTCTGGAAGACATCTGGTATAGATGGTGACGGTGACCCCGAGAGGAGGAGAGAAAGAAGAAGCGAAAGAGCTGGTGTGGTGTCTGTGAACAAGACTAGAAATGAAACGTGTTGAAGAGCGCGACGGAGGCATGAGGAAGAGGTTTACAGGCTACAGCTCAGTAGGTACAGACGACCGATGACCCTGGCCGGGGTCTCGCAGGGGCGGCAGGGCAGCCAAGTCTAGGGACTTAATTGCTCCCCCGAGGCTCAGACCTCTCTCGCCATTTTCGCTCCGACGTTCACACCTTCTCCAAGCCTGCTAAGCTCAATGACTCCAACCCAGAATCGTGTCTTGCCACGTCATCTTGAAGGCGGAAGCCTGTTCGCAAGCACATCCTCTATACTTTCCTTGCCCAAAGTCGGCCCTGTGGATTACTTTAGCATCGCGAGAGCGATCAACAGTACCGTTATTCCACCCAGCTCGCCTGATTGGCCGCGGGACCCAAGTCTATCTCCTCCTGCGTCGGTGTCTATGATTCCTCCAATGACGACGAGTTCGTCTCGGAATCCTTGGTCAAATCTGTTTGGGGCCAATGGTGTAAAACAGTTCATGCAAGATACATTCACCAAAGAAGGTCATCCCGTGCGGGCTTTAGACCCTGTTACGGCGAGAGAGAGTGGAAGACCCAGAGGCGAGGGAAGACCGACAAGGCCCATTTCAGCGGGCGAGAGTCGACGGTCTTTGGTCGAGATTCAACAACACCAACACCAGCACCAGCACCAGCTTCCTCATAGAAGAGAAAGGCAGAAAACGGCATTCAGTTCAGGTGACACAACCTCAGATGCTGACGCACCTGTGGTACCGTTTACAAGATCTTCGACGGAAATATTACCTGTGCCGGTCAAGGCTTCGCTCTCGTTCTCTTCAACTTCATCTGATGGGTCGGTTGGAACGCGGAGGTCACCTTTGGTTCCTATTGACAAGAACCTTGATTTTGGTATGAGAGGGCAGGAGAAGACACGGAAGGTGGTCGTGTTCGAGGACGAGGAAGATCCTAGGTGGGTCATACCATACTGCGTGGTGCGGTGGTTGACGCAGAAGTCTAGCTCTCTGCCGTTGTTTGATCACCACCTGGTGGAGCAGTTTAAAGCCCACGTGAACATCTATGCAGAGATCCTTCATCGGTGGGAGATGGATCATCAGAGGCTAAAATTGCTCAAAGCTATCAGTGAGAATGCCGTGTCGAAGGAGACGGAGGGTTATGGTGTCCGTAAGTACCGAAACAGGTCAAAGGGAGGAAGTAGTTCTGACATCAAATCATGGCTAGGCGTTACAAAATGTGTCCGGTATGTTTGATGCCGACGGACAAGAGCACTTGCGCGACGTGCGAAAGTCATATTGGAGCGTTGTTGTGTTCAGTGTGCCGTCTGCCTGTCAAAGGTAGGAATCGTCACCCGTCTTGACCTCGCGGTTCTGACATGAAATACGTGCAGGGCTATCGAGGACACAGTGTCTGCTCTGTTACCATCTCACACATATATCCTGCTTAAAAGGCTTCAACGTGCCCATCTGTCCTACCGGGTGTGGATGCATGTGTGAAGGATGGTACGGCGATCCAGATTCTGTGGGAGTCGTGCCGGGAATAGGGATGACACCGGCTTCAGTGACGACTTTGGGACAACATGCTGCGCCGTCTACGCGGGCATCGTCCGCGGGTCGGAATGATTCTGGTTCTGGGTTTGTGCCGCGTTCGACGGGTCCGCATTCGTACCGTACTGTAGCGCAATGTGTATGTACTATGTACATTAGTAATTGCCTATTGGAAATTTGCCGGTTATGAAATTATGTAGTGATTGGCATCGGTCATGTGCTGGGCCTCTTCTTTGTACTTCTGCATCCAATTCTTGGTCTCAACGGTTGCACCTGAGAGTGTTGGGGGTGTTTCTTCAAGTCGTAAGACCAAAGTTCGTTTGTTCTTAACCATCGTGCATTCGAGTCGTGGCTCACTGGCACTTGAAGTGCTGCAGTTGCTGCAGTTGCGTCGCGTCACGGCTAAAACCACCCTTGTGCCCACCTGCGTGAAGCCGTATGATTAGATATCAGGCTTCAAGTTGATGCGGCCTCAAGAAAAGAGAGGTACAATACTAGGCAGGACCGGAGAATATTGCCTAGGCTGTTTCCCAGTCCGGACAAACTTTTGGGATCCAAACGTCTGAAAATAGGCCTCCGACCGTTTCTGGCTGTCCGGACAAGGGAAAGAGTGATTGCTGCACCGCGATCGAGGTGTGGCTTCAATGGTTATTCCATGACTCCTTGAGTCCTTGAGCTACCAGTATCACCGACTCAAAGTGCGAACGTAAACTAATTCATCTCACACTGTGACTCAGGTGTAGGTTCAATTTTTGTATTTTCAGGAATACGTTCTGTTACGCCGTCTTCTCACAGATTCTAATGCTGCGCACGCTAGAAATGCACGTGCATTGTGCACTGCACGCCAACCACAGAACCACTACTACGACCATTATGAAACCATCTGAATTCACACCTCCTCACCGCCTTTCAAATGTGTTCTCTCATCCCTGAAGCAACGGTTTTCCCAGGTGTTTTTAACCTCGTCACCAGGTACGGGTCCACTGCCGGAGCACTGCAGCCATCTCTGAACATGCGAGGATCGACAAAGTCATGTTTACGGGTTCAACGCTCGTTGAAAGCTCTTATCGTCTGCGTTGCCCAAGATCCTGCCCTGTCAATGATTCGGCTGCGGACGTCATAGGAAATGCTGTGCACGAGGACGAACTCAGCCAGCTACTGACGGATAGAAATAAGTATGAACAAGGTGTTGACAACATTGACTCTCGGGGAGTCTTAACAACGGAGATGGTGCAAGAAGTGTATGGTAAGGTGTCGTCAGGTGTTTCTCTTTTCCATTGAACAATCATTTATACACTGGATTGTAGGCGCCAAGCCTAAACCAGAACTCGTCCACCCATTGGTTAAGTTGTAGATGCTGCGTATTGAAAATGGGTGGGTCTGAGCATTCCATTTCCCCCGACATTTCTATGGATTCATTCATGAAATACAAGTTGGCAGATCACATTCACCACTGTACAGCTAAGATCAAAGTGCATCGTACATTTGCGGTGGACTTGATGATCAGAAGAAATACGTGAGTACGCTATAGATAATAGGGCCACCGAACCTACTTGATCAATTGTTGAATTGTTGGCCTCGGACTCGCCGTGCAAAGCAGCGGCCCATACCAGACAAGTCAATTCATGACAGCAATTGGACGGTTGGGTGACAGCGCTTTTTACTACTAGTACATACAATTCATCAAGTGTACTACTCTATCGCAATTTAGTACCCATCATTATAGCTCCCCTTTTTCTATCCCGTTCCCTTGTAAGTTGTCAGTGCAAGAAGGAAAGGACACGAGCGAAGACCCTATCGCGCTTCATTGGCTTCATTGCGTGCCGTTGGGATGCTTGGAACAAGGTGAGATTTTGGCAGAGTCGCATTCACAATGAATCCCTCCAACGTTTGATTCACATCGAACAGGGTTCAGACACCTGCCTCTCTATGATTCGCAACTATCACAACATCTCTTTGCTACCCTTTTTGTCCAAATTCGGGTTAGAGATGCATGATTTTTTGTACATAAAATCTAAACAATTTAGGAATTAGTCGGAAGTTGCTATCACACTATCTATATCCAATCATGTGCGGGGACGCAGCTGTTTGTTTTAAAACCAAACAGGGTGTTTCCCCCCTGAACTGTTTCATGACAATGAGGGTTCCAACTGCGATATCGATGTGAGCTACGACATGTCTTCCCCAATTCATTTTACGTTTCAAACTTTCACTTTCAGCAAAGCTGACGTCAGTTGCCCCTTTGATAGCCAATAGAGTTGTTTTCCTGGTTCCGTACAGTATGGGAAGCATCAGACGTATGTGGGAATTAAATTGGTTGGACACTTTAACCGACTGTATTGAGCGCCCGATCCCTTTCAGTTTCACTAGTGGATCCGGTTTAAATCTGATGCTGTGTTTGATAGCGTTGTTGAACTTCCTAGGTTAATATACATCAAGACTGGAATCATCATCTCGTGTATTGAACTCTCAAGATACCACGTCAGTGCCACACCGTTACCATGATGCTCCTCCAAGCTTATTATCGATTCAAACGCCATCCACACAGTTTGTCACCGTCAGTTCCTTGCCCCTTTGTGCTGCGCTCCTGTGACCGCAATCTTTGTGTTGCTTTGCTGGCAGGGTCGTCCAGTCCAACCGATTTCGGCGCTTAGTGCCATTGATGATGTGCCTGCGTGACCCCGCATAACTTGATTTATGTGTACCTGTCGGATTTTCTCCAAAGGGTCGTTGAAAGCTGAACTTGAACGCGATACCCCGTGCGACAAAGGAGACTTATTCCTTTTCTGTACAGGCACGGGGCATCGTTATCTATTATTTTTTTGGTCCGAAAAAAAAGGCGAAGTGGTCTATCAAGTATCGACGCCCTATCGACGCCCTGTCGTCGTTTACCGATGTTCAAGCAATCTCTCACGCCTTGACATAGAACAACCGTTCAATGGGCAGTGATGGCTCAGTGATTGGGCATTGAACAAGTTTGTCTTTGACAGCGCCATGTGGTTTCGTTATAAAGGGCCCGAACAGCTTGGCATGGTAGAGCATCAGGACATCAGTACATATAAGTACTGAGCATCATGTGAATCTGGGCGATAAATAAAGTATGTAGGACGTATTTAGCCTCATGGTCATCTTTTCCAGGGTAATCGAGTAATCAACCAATACAATACGGTGACTACACGGTACCCGTACGTTACGGTGTTATATTGGATAACCTTCTCTCCTGCCTCTTTCCCTCTTTTAATCTCGCTCTCCTGCAGTCCCAAGCCTTGTCCAAGCGTCCTGAACGCTCCCGTCTGGGCCATGATTTCATCTACGAGTTGCTCCTATCCCTCAACGGTCAACGACAGTGGCTACAATCTCACTCAGGATCCGTATGATTGCCGGGCGAGTGGGGACGCGCCCCCGACCTATCATGCGCATGGATTCAACAGGGCACGACCTTCCCAAGGTGCCAGACGGTCATCCGAACACATCTACAATCGGCAAGACCACTGTTTAACCTGTGATGATGGGTCCAACAGAGGCGAGTGGGTGTACCACCACGCTGCCCATTCCTACGAGCCCATCGAGGGAGGTCCCATCAAACAGGTGAGGCTTCCCCCCATGAAATTTCTTGAGACGGACAAGAGCTAATCAAACAACCTGTCGGGTGTTGGCAGCCCGAGTACGCCGCTGGAGCGCAAGCTAGTTTTACGGATGCTTCTATTAATAATACCCGCACGTACAACGGTTCTTCCTTCGCCCTCACCCAATATCCTCCACCAGCCTACATCGAGAGCGTTGCGGCTTGGAAAACCCAATATTACGACATGCCAGAGTCTTACTACGACCAGCAGGCTTCCATTGAGTCCCCGATAGACCATTCCTCGGACCAAATAAGCTATGATCGTGGCCATCAGTTGACGTCAAGTAGTAGTCATCACCACGCCATCCACGACCACTTAATTGATGATCAGGTGCATCCTTTCGCTCTTTTGCTGTCTTGGAGAGTTCTCATTAACCCCGATAATTCGCTCCCTAATTCCAGCCACAGCGAGTCAATCAGCCACACGCGGAGTCCTCCAACACCGGCATGCATTATAACCTTCCACCCACGGCTAGCAGCAGTCATCCGGACATTGACGTGACAGCCCCTTCCTCTATGAGGCTGTTCGGTGATCCTGCTCCTTCCGTTTCCATGGCGGTGTACGACCAAACTTTCTGTGTTGACATGTCCCAGTCGGTACTTCACTCCGAACGGCCTCCCCTCTCATCGTATTCTGAACTCTCGGCTCATACAAATTATTACACCACCATCATTGCAGCTTCATCCTCATCGACAATGCCTTCTCGGCCTAGCGTTAAAATGTCGGGAGCGACAGGGAAATCACAGCCACAGAGCGTCACTCACGCGGTGAATACGTGGAAAGGAAGAAGCTCTGGCATTCCACCTACACCATCGACAGGCCCTGACTACGTGAGTGCCAATGTGAGCACGCCACTGTCACCACCTCCGCTCCAGACATGGACGCCCCTTCCGCCACCATCCTCCGCGTCGTCAAACCCTTCGCACCGTAGCAGCCGTAGCACTGCTAGTATGACCAATCCCCCTGTCAAAACCGAAGCGAGAGAAGTATCACCTTCCGATCTCCTAAGTACGCCACCTCCCAAACGAGCGTCGGGGTCTCCCGTGCGGAGAGGAATGTCCTCAAGCCGTTCAGCCTCCTCCGAGTCTCGCCGATCTCGCACCTTATCACCGAGCAGCCGAAATCAGGGCGTGCTGAAGACGATAATGATGAAAAGAGGCGGGTCGGAGCCGAAGAAGCAGAACCCGGCGTGCTTGTTTTGTAGGGAACGTAAGATTGCTTGTGGGCGACCAATGGAGGGGAGTTTGGACCAGACTTGCAAGTAAGTTTTTTTTGCCTCCCAACCAAAGTCTCATGCTGAACATTGTTCTTGTAGTCAGTGTTCACAACGGTCATTGGAATGTCGGTATCCAACTGAGTCACGTCGCGGACAGCATAAGCGGTTAAAGAAAAACAACCAGGATCATGGCCATTGTGTGGGTAGGTCAAAGTGAAAACGTTTTATCATTCTATGCATATTCTCTACGTCTTTGTAAGACTTTTTGATCCTGCACATTGTCACATTGATGCACTTCTTTCTTTTGTCTTCGTCGCTTTGCTTTCTCCTAGGTTCAATGCTTTCCTTTGCTGTACAATTGTCACCTCTTGCCACTGCTATCGATGTCTCCAACTCAGTACATATTCTAATGAACTGCACCATCAACACTATTGTCATTTCCATGTCACTATAGCAACGTTTTCTTTCCGTCGGACACCAGCTTGGTCAGCACCATTGAAGGTTACATCCGCGCTTTATTGCATAGTTGCCGAACTGTGGAGAGTGCGTCTAATCTCCAAAGCGTAAGTACTTTCAACTGACGTATATGCCGTTAAGTGGATATCTATGACGGAACCGCTGGCGAGCTTGTCGTATACCATGGCAATACACTGACCTTCAAAGCCACTGTACGCGATATCTGTCAAGCCATCAGCAAATACGCGTTTGTAACCAGTCCGTACCCTGTAATGATCTCCGCCGAGATCCACTGCAACGTCAAACAACAGGACAAGATGGTGAGGAAACACGTTCTCGCACCCATTATCACATGTGTAACGACATCTTCGGTCTCAAGTGGAGATCATGCAAGAGATATTTGACAGTGCTTTAATTAGCACACTGGATGACCCAAAAATCGACCAGCTGCCAAGCCCAGATGACCTAAAAGGTAAAATACTACTAAAGGTAAAACAGCTTTCTCTGTCCTTATGAGGAACTCGTCGGGCATTGGTTTAGGCAAAGAATCCATTGGTCAGCAAGAAGCTTGCCGATCTACAAGCACAGCGATTGGCAGAGGTGGATATATTGTGAGAAGAGAATCTTTCAGGATCTAATGAAGCCTGATCATCCCCGTATTCTGGTTCGTAATTATCGAATGCAGCTGGAGCCTGGGTCTTGCATAACGAAAACAACAATGTTTTCGTACGCGTGTCTAAATAATATTTTCAGTTAAATATCTTGATTATGTAATATTAGACAAACACGTGCAAATCCATTCGAATGATCAACTTCTGAAAGATTACTAGTAGGATATGAGGGTCATGCTCGTCCATAAAGTACGTGAAATGTACGCTGCAATCATACCCCAGGTTCAGTACTTATCTTCTCGTGGAAGCTGCTGGCCTCAGCCTGGGCAGCGCCAACAGCAACAAGGAATTCATTGACCGCATGCTCAAAGCGGTGGTGCTTTTGCGATATGACGGCGCGCAGACCAAGGCAATCACAGTTAGCCTCGGACCGGAATTCCAACAGAACCAGGCTGAGGCCCAGTCGCACACATTCACATTTGGGTGTCGATGAACAAATTACGAATGGCTCATTACATGCTTCGCCGCCTACCTTGTGCAACAGTCTAGCAGAACCGTTTATGATATGTTCGTTGGCCCACTTCTTCCGGTTCTGGCTAGTACTTACGACCACTCATGTTCAGGTTCCACATGGTCGTCCTTGCTGCCAAGACACAGAAGATGCAGATCTCGTGGCATCTTTCCGGTTACTGTACACCTGAGCTTGAACTTCTCATTGCCAATACCGGACATTTAAGCGATAGATGTCAACCATAGTAACCGTCAGTTTCTTCATATGTACATGGATGAGACTGGGAAGGCGATTGGTAGACATCAGGTGGGTTTACCTTTGCGAATGCGAGCAATGTGTTGATGCGTGTGTAGGTCATCCATCGGCTCTCAATTGGGCGGATCACAACTCTCCACCTCCACCTCCAAGTTCCAGTGTCCAAACTGACTCGTCGTCAACCGCCAAGATGACGACGGACCCTTCTTCGGTTGTTATGCCTTCAAGTTTCAACCTCGACACTCACGATCGACATAGCCGCTCTCGCACGCAAGGATGTGCCAGCACTTGGGGAAACAGGTGGAAGTCCACCAATGCAGATGGTGGATGCTGTGAATGCGGCACTGATGGAGTGCAAGCCGTTCGCGATCAATGATGCTAAGGAATTGAAGACGAAGATTCGGACGATCATTATAAAGTCATGGATGAGGTTTGTGTTTCTTGTGAGTAGTGTTTATCTCGAGAACGTGGATTGAGTTCGCTTCCTTGTCCTTAAGGTCCAGGCATTCTTGGAGGTATATGATTCTGGATTGGTGGAAGATAATACAGTGCACCAAACGGTGAGTTTTGTCAAACTGGTCGCATTGACGGTCACTAGATCTTTTGCAGAACCTGTGAAATAGTAGGATGGGCCCGCTATTCTTCTACGACTACCTAACAGTCATGTCGGATAATTGCCACCACAACTTCGTCTTACTGTTAGATGCCACCAGACTGTTATTGTCAAATATCGTTTACATATAATAGTGGAGATAGCACACACAAGATTATTCCTTACGTCTAGCTGGAAGAATCAAACATGCCCATACTGTAACGGGATTGATGATTACCAGTTTTGACAGTGTGAACGATGCGTCTAGTAAGGAGCGTCTGAGTTTTCTTGAAGGTAGAGATTGGACAAGCTGCCGATGGGCGTCGGTATTTAGATACAAATGGCAGTCTAAATGATAGTCTCTCACAATTGTAACCATGCCGGCGGCGATAAGGAAGTCGACCGCCGGGGAACCGGCTAGCCATAGTTCAATACGTCGCAAATTTACGCCTGTACTGTACCCCTTGAGTTCAGGAACAGACCATGAGAAAGCGAACTATCGAGTTGTTAGAGGCTTTTATGTTACTGGTTGAGTGGATGCTTGCTCGAATCCCGTTGACGATAGGACTGAGACTTTGCGCCGAGGCGAGCTAGAGTTCAAGCCAGATGAATCATTATATGACGTACCAAGACTATCAGAACGGCGACGGGGGTGATATGAAGAGATAGAGCACTGGACCTTGGCTAGGTATTTTCACTGTATCCATTGATAAGAGAAGCAAAGCGGGTGCCGAGGATAGGAACGGAGATATTGTGCTGCAGGGAAAAAAACAGTTGTTCCGTGGGGTTCCGGTTCGCAATATGCATTCGTCACCAACTGTCCCAAATAGGTCAGCTTACGGGCTGTAGGATTATCACTGTATGCACAGTCGGGCTTACTCTGGCCTGCTTCATCTTCGCATAACAGAACAACGCCCTCTCCCTCTGAGGCTTCGTTGTCATATACAGCTGCACCATCACGGTGAAACACCCGGTTTGAGCTTCCTTGTCGCCTCCATCTCTCCAAAGAACGTTTCTTCACTCTGGACATCACCCGCCCTAGCACACTCACCAACGACAGCGCGGTACGTGATGGACAAGGGATTGGTGCTTAGTGCTTTCATCTGGAACGGATCGATGTCGCGGTCTACTTTACGTGCCTTTGGAGAGTCTATGACGTTGTTGTAGAGGAACTGATTCGGCACCACATTCCGCGCTACGGTTTCATGGGCAAAGTGAGAGCCTTGGAGGCATCATCCGTCGTATCCTTCATGTTTTGAATCAAGACACTGTACGCGTCTGATGTAAGTACATCTCCATCGGGAAATATTCTCTCCCAGTGAATATGAACAGCGTCGTTCTGGCCAGCGGCAATCACCGATCGTGAACCACACATCCGACGGCCAATATCTGGGACCAACGCTCAGAGCATTTTGAGCAACGCTGGAGACTTCCTGAACCTTGTCGATTTCGCCAGCGCGTCGAAGTGCCTGAATGATCCGTCCGACTGCGACATGTCAACATTCTGTACGCTGCTCGTGTAGCTTCCTTTACAGGCCGAGAACCCTTCAAGAATTCGTCGATTTCCAAAGAGAGACGAATGACAACGAAGATCATTATTGGTGGTGGCCAAAATATCTGGGGCGGTTCTGCTCGACTGTTGTACAAGGTAGCTGAGGAAGCATGAGATGAGCCATTCGTAGTTTGTTCATCGCCACTCGATGTGGATGTAAACGACCTGGTTCCGTTGAACTTGGGATTTCGGTCCTAGGTTACGTAATTGTGATTGCCTTGATCTGCTTGCCGTCATATTTCACAACACCAGCACGCCTTCTAATTCCCGTTCCCTTGTAAGTTGTCAGTCGGTCCAGATTCTCCAGGCGTTCCACCGTGTTCTTGAGCTCTAAAAGGTGTTTGTCCCATTGATCTCTCTGTCGGGTGGAGGGACCTTGGTTAAACTACTTGCTTATTACTTGCTTGTACCCCCGTAAAATGAGCGATCGACGAGTGCGGATGATCTCTATTTGACTCGCTATATGCGCATCATTGAACACTACCTTTGTTAATAAGGAACCGACACTCACATTACATATTGAAACGTCAACGCGTAATTCAACTCGGTTTCACTAGTACACCTCGGAGTCCTCGCTAGCTGTACGGGTACCTGGCACCTGCTTATCGAACATCTCTACCGCCTTCGCTTTTTGCCTTGCAGTTGAAAGTTGAGCTGTGTGAGCATGGCGACTGCTGCTTCCCACTCGGGATACATTAATGATTGACACAAAAATTGGAGATGTAGCAGTACAGATACGCTTCTGCGTAGTCTTCCAACATGGTGGTTATACGGGATTCCTTTTCTTGAATCTTGATTGCTTTGAAACATGCACTCGACAGTAACGTCACGTGAGTAGCGTGACTGCGAGCGTTCCCATCAACTTGAAGCAGCTCCGAGTCCGTCCAGTCTGGAAGCGGCACATTTTCACTGGGGGTGATTCGTTCAACTCTGAACGCGGCTGCTACGGATCATCTTACCTACGATGTCCGAGCTCTCCATCAACTGCTTTGTTCTTGGAGGTGACTCGTCAGAAGTCTTCACGGTCGAGATTCCGAAGACCAAAAATGTCAGCATCCTCAAACGCCGGATCAAGGAGGAACAGTCCCATCGCCTCAATCACGTCGATGCCTCAGAGCTCATCGCCTGGAAGGTGTCTCTCCCTGTGGACATTATTACGCCAGAACTCACAGTCGATGATATTGAAACATGCCAAAAGGCCCAATTGCACTCTGTGAAGAAGGTCTCTTCAATTTTCGGTGAAACTCTGGTGGATGAACATGTACACATTTTGGTACAAGTACCCACCGGTGCGCTCCATAAACACTTTATTGAGTTGAGCTGACATTTTCTTTGGTCTCCATCATTCTTTCGTCATCTCCATTTAACTATCTCTCCTTCATCTGCAAATGCCTCAACACCTTCAAAAGTGAACCAGCCTGTCGCAGCTCCCGATCCCACGCAATTTCTCTCGCTCAACTGTTTCGTTCTCCGAGTTGATGAGAAGCCGAATCAGATCTTCACGGTCGAGATTCCGAAGACCAAAAATGTCAGCATCCTTAAAGACCTGATCAAGAAGAAAAAATCCCGTCGCCTCGATCACGTCGATGCCTCAGATCTCATCCTCAGCCAGGTGACCAGGTCTCCCTACCCGTGGGTGATAACCTTGAAGAAAGTCTCAAAAACGTAAATCTTGCACCGTTGAAGCCCCTCCTACCACTCTCGCAAGTGTTCCCTCGTGTCGAAGCGAATCGCCTGCACGTCATCGTTCAAGCACCAACTAACGGTGAGCCTATTTCGGTCTTTCTCCACGTCACAGAGGTTCTCATTAATGTTGATCAAAAGGCCTGGGTACCAAAGACGCAGAAGGCGAGGAGAGGAGAGATCAGATCCCTGCCTTGCATAAAAGTGCGCGTTTTCTTCCTTCTCTTGCCATCCTTGATAAACAACATCTAAAAGGGTTTAACGACGTCATCTCGTGCATCTTGAAAGCGATGGCTCCAGCTGATTCAGCAAAGTCATCAAATTACACAAAATCCCAGATCGCTTACTCTATCTATGACGGCCGCTACAAGGCAAACAGACCCAGGACGAGCGTCGCCCCTCCAGTTCAATTGTTTCACCCTGCTTTTGAACATTTCTTGGACAGTGTCAAGAGCAATCGCGCACTTCCCGATGACATCATCCGTCAAACTGCAGAATACATGATAGCCGCATCGGCGATCTATGAATCTGAAGAGAAACGCCGAAAAGTGTTGACACCGCTTCTTTGCGCTATCCTTGACGTCAACATACAAACGATTCTGAACGAGGACAAAACGAATCCTGACGGCATTGTGGAAATGAAGACAAATATGTTACTCTTCCTGACTTTTCTTCAGGAAGATAAAAATGAATTCGGAGACGGTAGTTCGGACCCATCAACCCAAGCTGGCCTGTCTGCAGGCCGTTGTTGGGCTCAGTCCAAGGTATGCCAAATCCATTGTATTGCGTTCTAACTGTTCATTTGCTTATTCCTTAGTATAAAATGCTTAGGGACGCTACCGTCTGTCCCACATTTCTCGTAGCCACCGCGGGTCCGTGGATCGCGATCCTCGGTGCTGTCATCACCGACGGCGTGATTGTCCAACGACTGACCGACT
>KN818415.1:0-18412 GCA_000827485.1 Amanita muscaria Koide BX008
ACATGGTAACAATCGTACAATTCATTGCAACATAGTATTACGAGACAGCCACGACACTATGACGTATGAATAAGAGTCTGCACATTTCCGTTGAACATATTGGTGCCAAAACGTAAGGCTTGCGCGTTGCGTAAATACATTCCCTTGAGGTGGTACATGATGGTTCCTGGCAACGGTGGCCGGTTGAGTTGGCACCTTAGCTTGAGGCTTTCTAGGTCCTGCTGTTCATCCCCCTGTTCTTTTGCGCGTGCAACGTCTTACTTCTGCGGCCGCACATACAGATCAGAGATGGGATTAGAAGATTCGCGTAAGTCATCAAGATCATCTGTGTACCTGTAAGGACCAGCAACAGTACTGTCAATGACGACCCCAGCTGTTTTAAGCTTCCGAGTGTCGTTATAATCCGCCTAGACTTCTTGCGACAATGGTCTCGGAGGCTCTGCCGCGACCGCAGGGACAGCGTTCGTGTCTTTCTGCAATACCGCTGCGTGTAGGATATTCGGCGATTGGACCGGGGTATGTAGTGGGACAGATTGTTGTTGAGGCAGGCATTTGAAGGGCTGAGAGGCTGGTTGTACTAGGAAAAATGCCGAATGTCCCGAGGAGAGCCAGTATCGTCCTCACGGTCGGAGCTCGTGGATTCGCGCTCTGAAGTGGAAGCATGGGCGGCGTTCCCGATGATAGAAACTCGCTTCACAACATGGTACTAAGTATCTTGGTTTAATTGGCGAAAGTTGGTGTTGATGGTAGAGTCAGAGAGAACGTGGAAGAAGCGTTGACACCAACGTAGTCAGTATAAATTGTACAACTGAGGATTGGCTGTGGTTGAACTGACATTTTATCTAACCTGGAGGCTAATGCGCCATTTCGCTGAGACAAGTATGCCCTAGGCGGTGCAATAACCTATGCCTCTAGTGAAGCGAACGCGTTACGTGCTGCAGTAGTGCTGGGAAGTCGAGGCGCTGGAGAGGTCCCCGGGTATGAGTGACATTGACACCGAACAGAGAGGTGTTGCTTGGTGTGGCTGTGCAGTCCTTTACGCAGGTATGCCATGCACTAAAGCGCAGTGGTCTGCCGCAAAGACAATACAAAACAGCCCTAGACCCGCCAGATTTCATATGGTGACCAATACGTGTCAGTACTATGCGTAGCTTCAAACGAATTACAGATCAACCAGGGGCAAACTAAGTAAGTTATTACCGCCGTATCACCCACTCTGCGTAATAGTAATTGCTTACGAACTTATGATACTGGTTCTGTCTTCTTGGACCCCCGGCTCTAAAGGTGTTCGGTTTTTCCAAAACCATCCAGCACAACTTAGTACTGGTAACTAAGCTACGGCACCTGTCGCTGCATTTTTGCTCAGAGATTGCGGAAGCTTTCCTTACGTTGTTAGGCCTTCCTGCAACCATAAACCTTGTGCTGGGAAGTATGGATTGCACGCTCACAGTTCTCGAACGTTCTGCGAAACAGAAAAGCATTCTAACATGGAACAAAACAGGGAGCTACAGTGCATCTTCCAAAGCCTTCACCCCTCGTGGGTTTGATGAATCATTGCAATATATACCGTCGTTGATAGGCTGGCATTCTTGGTCCTCTTGGATCGATTGGCCGACCTATCGACCGGTTAAACAGGACACGCGTGGTCTTACTCCACCGCGACGATATCGTTGGCGTACTTCGTATGGTGGACGTGCGCCGTCTAAATGTCCACGACTGAGAAAAGAAACTCAAATCTGTCAAAAAGTGTCCATGGTGACAGATTGGAGTTTACTTGGCTCCTCATGAAGTTAAATGTTGTGTCAAGGTAACGACATCATTGATGCTAGTAGCAGCCGAGCTTTGCACCCGGACCAGATGAGACCAGATGGCGGTAAGCGTTGCTGAATCCATACAATGTTGACCTGGACTCACCTCTCTCAGGTGGCCCTCTCTGTGATAGTACGACACATGATTTGGGAACTGAGGCGGCGCCCGTACCATTCTAGATCCAAATATCTACGTGCAACATCCATGTGTGGAAAGTTAGCTGGCCATTGCATGCTGTGCTTGACCAGGAAAGATTTGAATTCGGTCTGTTCGTAGTCGATTGGAGTACATCCTCACGAAGACCACGGATTTGTCCTTGATCTTTCCTTTTCCCGCTGTTTCGGAGAATGTACGCCAATGACAGGATGGCTATATTCGGTCCTAACCTTCAATGGTATGCCACAGGATGCGAAGTTGGATACTGGAATTTGATATTGAGCAGCAAAGCAGAATGAGTGCGAGTCGACGATAGTCACGACAACAGGTTCTCTCCTCTAATTTCACATCGCTACGTATGACACTAGCTATATACTTGAGTTTTCTCGAAGTATCTTACTAGGTTCATCCGTGATTGCCCCAATTCGTTAGTCTAGCGAATTACCCTGACGACAGGGGACAGCAGGGGACCTCAGGGGACTGAGTCGCCGTGATAGCCGTGTCTGCTGCGCTCCCGGCACTTCATATTGTCAGTTGCCTTATCAAGTTACCATCAATTGCAATATAATATGCTTTGGGACGCATAGAATGAGCTGGAATGAGTGCGTTTTTGAAAGTTTCAGATACGAATTCTCTGATAAGGGATGTTATCTAGTGATGCAGGATTCGGAGCCTTCGTTGGAAATGTCAACTAATTAATCATTATTTAACACTCCACACTACGCCTGGAATTGTTGCTGCCTGGTAATAATCAAAGGTTAAACGAGCAATTGAGATATTGAGCAAACGACCAATTGATAAAGCAGATGGCCTAGCAGTGATACCATTGCCGATTAGATTAATCTGCTGATTGATTCCTATCAAGAGGCGCATCACGGGCTATTATGCGAAAGGTATAGTGTCACTTGACATATACTAGACGCTTGTTACCGCCCTGAACGGACGTGACAAAGCTGATAGCATTTGATACGCTCCAAGATGACATATGGGCGTACCGCGCGCCCAGAAATTTCAAGTGCACATTAAACTTTGAAAGTGATATGCCGATAAATTGTCAAAACGGCAAACAATGATCCGTTCGTTCCTCGCGCAACCGCGGACATCCATACACGCCAACTTCTGTCCAAGTAGCAAAAGGTCCATTTGATTATCGGATTTGCGGTCTGAGTTCTCCACATATCAGCATCAGCGGAATCCCGGCTCTAGAAGCCAAGGTGTGATAACATCGCAGCCTGCAAGGAGGAGTGATAATTGGTAGGAACCCGTGATCATGGGTGAAGGTGCTATACTTTCGCTATAACGTGAAGACTCGGTTAAACGAAACGAGGCACGGGCACACGTTATTGACGTTGACATGGAAGCGGAGCCCCCATATTTAACTCGCTTCCAGGATTTTGGCTACCTGGGTTCATGTATGTAAGTCGTGGACAAGGAAATCTTGACTGCGACTTGTTTTGGCCAGGAAAGAAGTTTCATACTGTTGCCGTAAGTCTTCTCGATTAATTCCCTATTTTAGGCCAAAGCTATATGTAGCGACTGCTTCCCGGGCCGGCACGATTACACGACAATGAGAACACAAAACCAAAAGTAAAAATAAAAAAAAGTGACGGCCGTGATGAGATAACCAGCCGTAATTATTATCTTGGCACGAAGACTTACCTCAAATTGTTCAAAACAGGCGCGAATAGGCAGTGAATAGGCGCGAATGTAGTAGACTGAGGTAAGCGGAACGCGGAAGCATTTGGACGAGCTGCTTTACAAACACCGAGCGTGGAAACATACAAGGGAAATATGTATGACGAGGTCCAAGGAAGCATTTGCGCCTTGTTCTGTCCTTGGGAATGTTTCAGTGACAGAAATCAGAAACGTTTATATAAGGGTCATGAGAGCTCCTTGACCACCGTCTATGGACCGGCTGACAACTCTAAATTGTCAATACCAAACGATGCCGTGCCGATAGATGTGAGCTTACCTAGGGTTGGAGTAGCACGGCTTGCTACGGATGTCAGAGTATTTCAAGAATAATTCTGATCCCACTGCAGAAGGTGAGGCTGAAAGCGCTTCCTTCGGCGTTAAGGAGATGAAAGAAGCTGGTGGCGTCAACACGTTCAAGCCGATTAGCGATTCCATAACCTTGCAAAACTGTTTCAGAGCTTTAAGCGGAGAAATCCCACGCACTGCCCCCTGCTAGTGGGCGCCGGATGGAGCAGGATAAGGCATCCCAGAATGTTAGTTGCAGATAAGTGGCCTAGGGGGTAACTTGGCGACCTTGGAAAGCGGTTAATAGAACCTAATGATTGTGCTGGATAGTATTAGATAGTGCAGGACAGTAATGTGCCCGAAGGCAAAAAAGTTCAGGGTCATGAGGATTACCGCACGGGGATATCAATGTCAGCACGACAAAATGATAAATATCAAACACTTCGAACCCGCATGAGTTTTGGAAAATGCCTTTCACGGGATGGACAGTATCGTTCAGTTCACCGTGAATGACACGTCCCCTACCGTCTCCTACTCTTCTGATAACTGGACGCCTTGCTTCACCGACATTGGCTGCCTGTGGATAAACCAATCACAGGCAGCGACTCCTACTGGCGCTTCTTACCATCTCACCTCCACGGCCGGAGCCTTTTTCACCTTGAAATGGCGAGGAACGGGTGTATTGTTGAAGGGCACAGCGACTCGTCGTGCAAACTACTCTGTCTGGCTAGACAATAGCCTAGTCAAGCATCCCAATCCCTCACAGAACATTTTGGCATCCATTCAAAATGCTACGCTGCAAGACCACAATGTCACGCTTGTCGTGAACAATGGTACCTTGGATGATCACTTTAACGTCAGTTATACGGGAGCAGTAATATATGTCGACGACACCGCCGCAGGGTGTGTTTATCGCCGTATCAGCGAGTGTTCATCAGCTCATCATGATTGTAGTTCGACTGTTTCTCTCAATGAAACAGAAATCAAATATAACGGATCCTGGTCGGATTCTGATCAATTTAGGCTTTCCAATGCAACGGGTGACGTGGCGAGCACATCTGTTCAAGGTCACTTGGTTCTTTGTATCTTTCAGCGCTTACTGAACCTGAATGGCACAGGTTTATCCTTTTTCCTCTACGGCAAGACAAGCCCTTCTTCTGGCTTGTATTCCGTTTCTCTTGCTGCCTCAAACAACAACAACAACACAATCAACCGTCGGTTCAACGCCAACTATTCCTCTACTACACTTCCTGCCAATACCCCATACATGAACTCTGACGCCTTGCTATACTATGCTTCTGATTTAGACCCTACATTATCCTATAACGTTACTGTAACGAACCAAGGTGGAGGAGACCTCTTCATCAGGTCTGACGGTTTCCGGGTGTTTCAATACAAGTCGTAAGAGTCTGCCTTGTTTTCATCCCTCATCAGTGCTGATATTGTACAGCCCCCCAGCAACAACGTCTGTTGCATCGAACAGTCCAACGTCAAAAACGTCGACAAGCACTATCGCAGCTATAGTTCTCGGTGTCTTCCTGTTCATTCTCTTTGCGGTGCTTCTTCTCTTCTACATCTGCGTCTACCGACCTCGCAATCGTCGGTGCCGTGAAGAATTCGACGCTCTGAACGCTGATAAGGCAGAAGCAGAAGATGAAAGGGACATGAACACCGTTATGCAGCTTGAAGAAGCCAGAATCAGTCAAAGCAGCAGTTATCGTCGGCGGCTGGCAAGGATCATTTCTATGATTGCTCCTACAGAAATGAGCAAACGACCATCGTGGAGGACTGATTCGCAGCATCTGCAACCACTCTCACCACTCTCACCACTCTCCCCTGCCTCCACCCACAAATCCGACCTTATCCTTGATATCAGCCGCAGGCCCAGCAAAAAGCGCGATGCTGATCCAGTCAGATATACCGATCAGCCATCCACGGAGGAAGACGGAACGATATTCGTGCATGTTCCCACGTCTACGCTTGAATCTGAACCTCAGAGGCCGCCAAACCCGAGAGACGAAGGGAGCAGCGTCATTCTCCATCACAGGCTCAAATCTAGCCCTGACGCCACTATACCTGTTTCTCCTTCTATCTCATCAGGTGGAGGGACCCAGAGTCGAGGTCGTGGTAGCCAGAACAGTTCACAGCCTCGTTCAGGCCGGTTTTCCTTCCCTTTCTCGCTCTCCATCCCCTATGTCCATACCCGCAGCGTTACTGAGGACGGAAATGGAGAAGGCAGAAATGGGAGGCGTTCAAGGATGGATCACCGCCGTATTGAAAGTGGTCGTGGTGGTCAAGGTGGTGACGATACTACTAGCATGAGCACCATCGTCTTCGCTGAAGTTCCAAAAGTCCCGCCGCCCCCTGACAAAGTGAAGGAGACAACGTGGGATATTCGCAAGTCTGTGAAGTCCTTCATGTCTGGCTTGAGCGGCGCCGGCAAGCGCTGGTACAACGCTCGTGCTAGTGCGAAAGCTGGGGAGGTGATTTACCCTTTTGTGGCTGTTTCTTCCACGACGCCGACGCAACGGCGAGCGTTGAGTGCTGGTGGAGGGTTGCTGATCATTGGGAGGGACCGAAGAAGTTCTGTTGGAGGCGCAACTGATGATGTTGAAAGCCCCAGGACGGACAGCAGAAGAGAAGAGAACGAGCCGCCAACTGGAACGGATATCACGCCACTCTCGTATGCGACGGAGTCTGATGATGATTTTCCTTCGGGCGAGGTCGAGCCACAGGATGCATATACAGAGCCCTCTCCCGCACCACCACCACCACCACCACCACCGCAACAGCAAGAACCATTTTCATCCCATCCATATGCTGCAGCTGGACTTTTGTCAGATTCAGAGGCTCCGTCACGTATGAATGTGGTTGGGCTTCAGAACGCATCATCCGAAGGTTCTCGACAGCGGCCTCAAACTGCCCCAGCACCGTCCAAAGTTGGGTTCCGACAACTTCCAGTCATACCCAGAGCTCCACCCGTGGCTCATTCGGTGTCTCCACGAGCGCGTCCTCATACTGCAGGTGGACCTGTCAGTGGCCATATGACAAGTCACGACACTATTATCACAGGCGGAAGAGCGATAAGAGCTCTTCCTCCTCTTCCCGTCCCTTCTGCTCCTAAACCGACGGTCCAAATAGCTTCAAGCTCGGCTGAACAAGCTCATACAGCGCAGAAGTCACCATTGACTCCCCAATCCGCTGTTCAAGATGACACCTCGTCCTTACCGCCGCCGTATCCGCAGTCAGGGCATTCCAAGAGTTCTCAACGTGCCTCAGACAGCACCCGCAGTACTCACAGCAGTCTAAGACCCCCATTTCTCAACGTGCGCGAGATCAGCCCGTTCGAAGTGAACTTCCCGTGCACGGATGACGAACAAAGTCAGGACGAGGATAAAACCAAGCCATCTGGCTCTCCCAGTACGGCGCGGACTCGTCCAACTTTGGAGATCCCCTCTACTGATGGTCTCCACCATCCTGCTGCTGCTATTACGCCACGTACGGCGAGATCAACTGCCCAGTATTCATTTCTGGATTTCGCCACTAATTCCTCGTCGTCCAATAAAGAAGGATCAAGTCGGGAGAAATCGGAACCTAGTCCCATTAGCGACGCTGGGCCCAGTAGACTGTCCGATATACCCCCTCTGCCTATATTACCCATGCGTTTCCTAGACGAACCTTCTAGACTGGAGGATAAGGAAGAAGACCTGGACCATCATATGCATCATAGCCGGCGAACATTCGGGCAGAAGCGCAGAAGCTCAGCTGGTTCCTTCTATTATAACCCTGCGGATAATGTGTCATTGGCGTCTCCGTCAACATCTTCGTTCACGCATCAATCACATCATACACACCAATCATACCAAACGGGTCCGAGCCATGAGGGGCAGAGACTATCATCACAATCATCTCAAAGGCGCCAACACGCGAGTTGGCGAGCAACGTTTGGAGGGAGGATAGAAGGGGACATACCCGAAGAAGCGACACCTTCCGACTCTTCTTTTCCGTTTTCGCTACCGGCGAGAGGATCTCCAGCAGATCCACAGCCGATTACTGCATCCGCTTCGCAAAGTCCCCCATCACGTTCTTCTCCACCTGGTCTTTTACCAGAGCCTAGTGATCAGATCCCGCACGACGTCTCTCAGGGTGAAGCCCGGAGATCGTACATGTCAACTTCAAGTGCTGGACATTCCGCTCACGTCCATCCTTTCTCTGTCGGATCCAACGATCCCTCTCAATATGCACCGCAAGTCCAGATAGAACCAATATCCCCAGAGTCAACTGATGACGTTTCGGTGTCAAGCCCTATCCAGTTCCGTGCAGGTGGGATCCGAAGAACTTCGAGCGGAGACGTCCAACCTGTCTCTCACCGTCGTCCCACCCACACTCGTGATGGTGGATCGAGCAGCAGTGGCTCAGGCGACCTTCGACATCCTTTCAGTATTCCTTAGTTTAGTCATTTAACATTCTTTTATCGCTTCAGTTTATCTTACCTACGGGGACACAGCACGCTGTAACCATACATTTTTTTCACTTCCACATGTAGTTTATTGACGTTTATATACCCGTTAGCATTTACACATTTGCATACCTATTTCTTGCTGCGGAATTTAGCACACTCGTTATAATAAAAGACTAGTATGGATGTGATTGTTTGGATTGATGGGCACCCACATTGGGAAACGTGGCCTGAGATTCTCGTCCTTACCCAATATGATGCTGGGAGGCGCCTCAACTGGCAGCTTGCAGGAAACTCGTCCAAGCTGGCCTTGACCGTGTCCATGAGGCCTTGTGGCCATTACCTCTGAACCTTCTACGTGGGAAAGACCTATTCAATTGGCCATTAGTCTAAGAGACTCAGGGTAAAAGCCTCCCTAACCGAACGCGGCGATGGCTGCTGGCCACCCTTCGTTCTGCTCTACAAGGTGGGTGTTTGTCGCCTTTTCCTAGGGTTGGTTCAATATTCAGCTGCAGGATTTTGCAATGTTGGAAGCAAACGTACCAACAACGAGCAACGCTGATGGGCAAGATAACTGCATAGATGGCGTTCAATCCGACGCGCACAAATGTGGACAAGTTCTTGGACAATGCGATGCACTAATAGCGCGGTTGGCACCGCATCACTGGCTTCCTGTCGAAGTCATGCAGCACATTTTCGGTCTTTCAGCCACGACATTCGGCAAAGTTTTCCTTCCTCCTAACAAATCTGATCTTCCACCGCAACTCGTGCTCTCACACGTCTGTTCAGCGTGGCGACAGCTTGCACTAGGTTGCGGTGCGTTGTGGAACGACATTGTCATCTCCAAATTCAATGCATTGGCTCTGGATGTCGCCAAGGATTGGCTCGCCAGGGCCAGAAACACGGCGGTCTCTATCAAACTTTCGCTTCTCCATTGCACTTTGACCCACGCTCTCGAGGACGTGTTCAAGTCTCTTTTTTGTCCTCTACGACTTAAACACCTCGACCTGATGTTATCATCGAACCATATGGTCCAACTCGGCAACTTGACCACGGAAGCATTCCCGCATATAGAAGACATTCGGATCGTCTTACACGGCGATAAACATTCCTCTCCCGTTTCTCCTCGGTCGTTTATAACCAACGCTCAGTATCTGCTCTGCGCCTCTGGCCCATGTGCACAGCTGCTGCATTCTGGATGCTTTCCGATGAACCATTTACGACACCTTGATTTACAATGCGTCGAGCTGACGCCTGCGCAGTGTTTCTCCATCCTATCCCAAGCGACGTCGCTCGAGGCATGCCGCTTCTTATGGTATTGGGAATGCGAAAACGTCGAATCGTCGAGTGAACAGAAATTCAAAGACGTCGAGTTGCCAAATATGAAGGTCTTCTCTCTCGAATTCCACCGGGAACGCAGAGACTCGAACGTTTTCGAGTTTATGACACGACATCTTATGCTTCCAAACCTTAAGAAGCTTTCGATGCGTTATCGGGGGCTTACAAGTGGAACGATTTCATCACTTTCGGAGCGGTTCAACTTTTCAGGATTGGAAGATTTGGAACTCCGAAAGACAGGTTTTATGTCGGCCAGCGATGTGTTCATGTACACGGATTCCCTGCGTCGGACCACGTTGTCGAAGAACATTTTAATCGACCAAACGTCAGTAGATGCGTTGTCCAGTGGGAAGTTTGCACCCCTCCTTGAATCGATCAAGTCGAACGACATGTGCGACGCAAAGGCTGTATTCCGCATGATAGAGACACGGTGGAACCATGCGATGGATGAGGGTCAACTTCCTAGACACGCATACACTCAAACGATAGCGCCATTACGCTACGTGGACTTCCGTACCCCCGAAAGTTTAGAAACTTATGGGAGGGAGTTGGAGACAGCGAAGAAGTTGGGTGTCCGTGTTGTGATGAACAGTTATCTCAACCGACGGAAGTTTTTTCAACATGCAGGTTCGTCGGATGTGAATGATATATGGAATAAATTTGTACGCCCCTTGCATATGTAGATTTTTTTTCCAATTGATAGTGATTATATCTGCGATGGCACATTCCTACATGTCTGAGAAGCATCTCATTGACTCAGGTTTACTACTTCAATTGTCCCAATTCCAAGCTTCTGCCAAGATAACAAACTAGATGCTAACGCCACATCAAAATTTTACACAACGTGTAGTCGTCACTTCTCTTGTCTGTACATGCAGATGTTTCCGCCTATCTACATCGGACAAAGATCATGCCGATTGAATAGAAACACTTCGAACTCGACGCCGTCCTTGCGTAGTTCGCGAATTCGCCACTCGCAGTCAGCTCCCCTTTGGGAGGCCCTTACCGAAACCTTGTCCAAACTTGCTATGGCTCCCGAACTGTTTGGGCATTGACCTTGCGTAACGTCTCGGCGGAGTTCACAAGCTTTGAGAAACTGATATAGATTCTGAGAGCCCCAATCATGGAGCTCACGCAAGCAACCTCCAAGTTCTCCCCTTCCGATTTTCTCCACGGTACGTGTAGTAACTCCGGTACAAGGGGCCTCTAGAACCTGCAACAGTGGCAGGCATTCAAGCACGCGACCAACATCAACGTATTGATTTAGGCGGATGCTCAAGGATTTCAACGACCCAATACGCTGCGCAAGGCGGAACAGTCGTGACTTATCGCGTGGTTGGAAGTAAACATAATTTTGAGCTGCGATAAGGATCAGTGTATGGAGGTTTTGGAATGTGAGGTGATTCAGGAACGACCACAATGATGGAGTATATGAGAAGGTTAGTTTGAGGATTTTCAAGTTGGCAACAACGGCATTTTCGATCTTCGAGTGACGCCTGCTGAGACGCAAGCTACAGTCCTCGAGAGATGAAACGTCGCGTAATATATCAAGACATGTGGCTTTTGCCAGCTCGCATTCCAACCGAAGGATGCGCAGTTTCTTGCACTTCGCGGATCCACGGAAACAAACCATAGTCTTCGTGTCAATTTGTAGTGACACTAGGTTAGGAAAGGGGTGAGGATAGAAAGTTCCACCCATGCCGAACACCGTCCTATCAGCCATATCTAGGCTGGAGTTGCAGGCGGGCTTTAACAATGCCAAGTCTTCCAGGAGTAACAGTGATTTTACTGGAATTCTCGTGAAATCTATGCCCACGGCGTCGCATTCGGTAAGATGGAGTTTTTTGAAAGGGAACGAGCAGATGAAGCCCTGAATTGTCAGGGGCCGATTAGAATCGAAGCAGTGAGACGACTCTCTGGTGATTTCTAAGGCCCTTGGGATATTCCCAGCACGTCTAAGCCAAATCTTGGCTAGATTGACACCTTTACCCAGATGGACATCGCTCCAGAGCTTCGGCATCGATATTGCTATCTGTCGCCATGCTGAACACACTTGCGTTAGCACGACAGGCGGCTGCCATGTGACACATGTGCTCAGCCGGCCAGGCTGACAGTATAGTTCGAAAATATACAGCCAAATCTCTTTTGGAATCTTCTTGTAGGGTGCGAGTGCGACTTTACATCGACGAATCTGGTCGTTAAGTTGACGTAGCCGCGCAGCGCCATTGCTTCGAAGCGTGCCCAGTCGAAGTAAGCCGGCTTTGGTTGTCTTCACTGCATTCTTTATGAATATCTGTTCGGCCTCTGAGTAGACAATATTCCGACGGCCGACTTCTGAGAGATTGGGACGAGGCGGCATGATGGATTTGGTTTAAGCAATTTCTCGAAAATGTCTGAGACAACAGCTTCAACCTGACATCATTGTTGTTCTTATGTACAGTGACCGATGCCGGAAATGGTATGTAATCTCTATCTCGTCTTCAATGTCTAAAGTTTGCAGCCACTGGCGTTGTTCGGGATGTAGGGTCAGAATATGTAGAGCTCCGATATACTGCTCGTCCTAGGGGCAGTCTCGATCTCGTCAATCTCTAGGCCTTGGGCATGCTGGTCAAGACCATGGTCGATGGCGATCGATTCTTGACAACTGCCAAAACCTGGGCGACTTCCATACTTGCGACATCCGGGTCTAAATGGGCGCATCTTCCTCTTCGCATCCTGATCACCGAGCATCCTTGTTCAGTCACCATCGAAGATATCGTCCTTCGATTGGCGACGTCGCTGCTTGACATTTTCAGTTTCATTAGCATCCTTATATTCATCATCACTGTAACTAGCCCAAACGAGTTTCAAGTTCCACGATGGAGTGCTTAGACTTCCTCCGAGAGCTTGGGATTGGTAGGGACACCGTCGCCGGGAGACGGAAACGTGACATGGACTTTGCAGCAGCCGGCGGTTGAGCAGCTGGTCATCGTGGGAGCGGGTCGGGGTTGGCTCGGTAAAATTGGCTGGTATAGCTGGCACTGGGTGCACAGGTGGTATAGCTGGCTCGGCAGAAAGTTTGGTTGGAAGAGGCGGCACATGTGAAACGTTGAAATGAGCCGATTGAGGAGTGGCCGGCCCGGGTGAAGTAGTTGCTGTTGATATCATGGAGGCCCCACGCAGCTTGGGAGTGGCCGAGGTGACTTTAGTCGAATTCCGGGTAACTGGGGCTGCGAGGGACGTGGCCAACCTCATAAGATCTGCCGTTCAACGTTGCAGCTCGCTGGCCTCTACTGCTTATACTTTCATGCAAAAAGCGAAGGAAGCCTACGTTTGGCCGTCAATGACTGCGAAAACATTTGTCGATATTCGATAGGAACAAAGTGCGGCCATGACTCACTGAGGACGTGTTCGAGTCAATTGAAGATACAGGCATAGTCTTCCAGTCCACCCAGTCCCATCATCGATTTATCTTGCTTGTGTTTGTTAAAGGACCAGTGTCCCACTACCAACATCATCCGTGATTCGCGCTGTGGATGCTAATGGTTTGTCTATCCCATCGACAGATGCAGAGTCGGCCACAATGGTTGGCGTGTCGATAACAGTGGCAGGGGTCACATTGACACATTCCCTCGAGAGTCAACGGGCTTACTAGGGAACTTGCTTTGTAGGTGGATGGTATTTGCAGGGCTCCGGGAGATAGGGATTTCATCTCCAATTGCCTCGCTAAGATATTGTGAAAGCGACTATGAAACAATTAGGAATCCGTGAAACTTCTGGTATAAACGCGTATACACACCCGAACGCCCTGTTTCCGTCGAACATCATGTTTCTCGTCATTGCCCATGAGCCCAGATAGCTGGGGTGTTGGATGATTGTTCCACGCCCACTAGTGTTTGAACGAGACCTGATCGAGAGCAGCCAGTTCTTGCCGTTCTCGCGAGGCAGATCGCGTATTTGAAAGCGTGGTAGAGCCATTAACACCTAGTGAGAGTGTAGGTTGTTGCGTAGACGCAGCTGTTGTTAGATGAGCCTGAGGTGAAGGCTTGAAGCACGTCGGGTTTACTATAGTCACATGACACAATGTATGAGTCATATGACTTGATACCTGCCTTTTCAGGAATTGGAAGAGTTGGAACTCCGAAAGACACACGTGTCATTGATCGACCAAAGAAGCGTTGTCCAGTGGGAAGTTTGCACCTTGAATCGATCAAGTCGAACGACGCAAAGGCTGTGTTCCGGTGGAATTATGCGAGGGACGGGGAGCAACTTCCTAGGCACACATACACTTAAACGATAGCGCCATTACGCTACGTGGATCAGGCTTCCGTACCCCCGAAAGTTTAAAAACTTACGGGAGAGAGTTGGAGACAGCGAAGAACTTGAAGTTGGGTGTCCACGTTGTGATGTTGAACAGTTACTTATTATTTGATTTCTCAACCGACGGAAGTTTTTTCAACATGCAGGTTCGTCGGATGTGAATGATATGTAGAATAAATTTGTACGCCCCCTGCATACGTAGATTTCTTTTTCCAATTCTGCTTTCTTGATAGTGATTATATCTGTGATGGGACATTCCTATATGTCTGAGAAGCATAGCCACATCAAATTTTTACGCAACGTAATAGTCGTCACTTCTCTTGGCCATGTTTCCTCCTATCTACATCGGACATGCTAATCAGGTAGCACTACTTGGAAGTCGACGCCGTCCTTGCCTAGTTCGCGAATTCGCTGCTCGCAGTCAAACACCCTCATGAAGGCCCTTACCGAAACCTTTTCCAAGCTTGCTATGGCTCCCGAACTGTTTGGGCATTGACCTTGCGTAACGTCTCGGCGAAGTTCACAAGCTCGGAGAAACTGATATATATTCTGAGAGCCCCAATCATGGAGCTCACGCAAGCAACCTCCAAGCTCTCCCCTTCCAATTTTCTCCGCTGTATGTGTAGTAACTTTCTCACAAAGGAGCTCTAGAACCTGCAACAATGGCAGGCATTCAAGCACGCGACCAACATCAATATATGCGTTTAGGCGGATGTTCAAGGATCTCAACGACCCAATACGCTGCGCAAGGCGGAGCAGTCGTGACTTATCGCGTGGCTCGAGAGTCGCAAAGTAAGAATTTGGAGCGATAAGGATCAGTGTATGGAGGTTTTGGAATGTGAGGTGATCCAGGAACGGCCACAATGTGGGAGAGAATGAGAAGGTCAGTCTGAGGATTTTCAAGTTGGTGACAACGGCATTTTTGAATTCGATCGTCGAGTCTTGACCATAGTGCCAGTGGGGCCAGTGATACATGGGTTCGCCGAGACACAAGCTACAGTCCTCGAGAGATGGAACGCCGCGTAATATATCAAGACATGTGGCTTTTGCCAGCTCGCATTCCAACCGAAGGATGCGCAGTTTCTTCCACCTCGCAGATCCACGGAAACAAACCATAATGTCCGTGTCAATTTGTAGTGACACTAGGTTAGGAAAGGTGTGAGGAGAGAAAGTTTCGCCTATGCAGAGCACCGTCCTATTAGCCAGATCTAGGCTGGAGCTGGAATTGGAGGCGGGCTTTAACAATGCCAAGTCCTCCAGGAGTAACAGTGATTTTACTGGAATTCTCGTGAAATCCACGCGCGCTGCGTCGCATTCGGTAAGATGGAGTTTTTTGAAAGGGAACGAGCAGATGAAGCCCTGAATTGTCAGGTGCCGATTAGAATCGAAGCAGTGAGACGACTCTCTGGTGATTTCTAAGGCCCTTGGGATATTCCCAGCACGTCTAAGCCAAATCTTGGCTAGATTGACACCTTTACCCAGATGGACATCGCTCCAGAGCTTCGGCATCGATATTGCTATCTGTCGCCATGCTGAACACACTTGCGTTAGCACGACAGGCGGCTGCCATGTGACACATGTGCTCAGCCGGCCAGGCTGACAGTATAGCTCGAAAATATACAGCCAAATCTCTTTTGGAATCTTCTTGTAGGGTGCGAGTGCGACTTCACATCGAAGAATCTGGTCGTTAAGTTGACGTATCCGCGCAGTGTTATTGCTTCGAAGCGTGCCCAGTCGAAGTAAGCCGGCTTTGGTTGTCTTCACTGCATTCTTTATGAATATCTGTTCGGCCTCTGAGTAGACGATATTCTGACGGCCGACTTCTGAGAGATTGGGGCGAGGCGGCATGATGGATTTGGTTTGAGTGCAATACGTCATAACGAGTTTTCCTCGAAAATGTCTGAGACAACAGTTTCAACCTTCAAGTTACTGGGGCCTCTTCCGTGACCAGACCGTGACTCAAGCCCATGGGCGTGTGACGCCCAATGCGGACAATGCCTCAGGATAACCACGACTCACATTTCGTTTCACCATTTTGTCAAACAATAGTTCTCATCATGACAAGAGGTGCATCGATCAACTGCGATGCTAATCCGAACATGGCCACGGAGATGAAACATCTCCAAGAGGAACACCGAGGTTAGCAACCAAGAAGTTGCGTAAACAAAGGGCTAAAGACAAAGCCAAAGAGACCCCAGCGTCGTCTTAAGCAAACGCACATAGACAACACAGCGTACTAGTAGGAGACGCAGCTTTCTCTTCATACGTGAGTCCTTATCCGACGATGCAAGTTTTGGTGTCGTTACAAGACCTTTTCTAGCTACATGACCTGTAGTGGGTGTAATCATCATTATGCTTATCAAAAAGAAAAAAGAACTTAAATGGGTGACGGATGAAAGTCGAGCTTCCTCTTTCACCGCATTCGCCTTCAAGTTTCTCCCTATGATACGCTTTCATTCATTCGCCTTCGCAACGCTTTAAGGTCCACGGACAGGTCCTACAGTACAAATAGGGCTATTTCCCATGAATAACGTCTCTGAGTGAGACTTCTATCCATCCACTTTATACAACTTTACTCACTTATCCCGATAGACTATCTCCTTTTAGACGGTCCACTAGATGTTAACGCCACATGAAAATTTGACTCGACCTATAGTCCGTCACTTTTCCCGGCCGTACATGCAGATATTTCCTCCTGACCTCCGGTCCGCTTATAAATCTCGCAATTTCAGACGCCGAACAGAATCCGGATGTGTTCAGGCTTCTTTGGACTTGGTCGAGGAGAGGCCGCCCGTAATCTCGGATGTCTCACTGGATGTGTTACAGCGAGCTCCGTTCATGTCATGTCGAACAATGATGCAATGATGTGGCAAATCTAACTTCCGTCAGTGATGGAATCACAGCATACCGGATAAGAATCTCAAGTGTCGTCAGCCTGCGGAAGCTATATAGCAGTATCTGAGTCTCTCACTGCCATGGACAGGGCTCTGTCCTTACACTGTCCTAGCTTTAAATTCTTGCCAATGACCAATGGTTCGCTTTGTGACTTCGGTGCCTCTTTGGACAATGGAGCAAGATAGCGACAGGGTCGCAAGATTGATCAAAATGATCGTCAATGAGGGAATCAGGTTCTTTCATATCGAATACTGAGCGCTGTGCGCTGGTTGTGTTATGTGTGATGTGACTGTTGTTTTTAGTTTTCTTTGTTTATCACCTACGACAAGATCTCTGGAGAGGTCCTATCTACAGCCATTGGATAGGCCTAATGACGCAAGTTTCTGCTTAAAAATGAAACCGAAAGCGTCCATGATCTCACTCATAGTATTTGAGACAAAAAGCAATAGCCCTGTTCAAACGACATTCAAGTTAAGTGCTTTGCCTTATATCGGCGGATGCGCAAATGTCCGCCGCAAAAGCATCCGTTTCAGTAACTCGACCGACACGATTTTTTCATCTTCTTTCGCCGGTCCTCCGGCCCAGTGCAAGCGCCGATAGCGGACCTGCCATGGTATTGATGACGAGAACGTAACTCTTAACAAATCCAGGGGGCATTCAGTCGTCGTTACTGACTGATTGGCAGTTGTCGACCCTATCCCCGTTGTCCATCTCTGACAACGTTGCGACCATCTGGCACCTCTGAGGAAAGGGCATATCGGAGATGAAGAATCCTGAAAGAAGCCCAATACTTGATCAAAAGTGCTTCAAAGGTGTGCTTCGAGGATTGCGGAAGTTGTATTATTCAGATATACCTCACGCAGATCAGCGCACTCTCAAACACTTCTCGACACTTCAAAGGCAATCAGCCCGCCATACCCGGAAGCCTTATCTGGCTTGACTATGATGAACACTCCTTGTTGTGTCAACTCTCTATACCACCGACACACCGCCCGTCACTATTCATTCATTTTCTATCTCATCGACTCCTATCTTGCTATCTATCTCCGTCTATTGTCATGGGCGCATTCGTATACATGGTACACACCACCGGCGATGCCATGAGCCATGGGGCTGCTGTGCCGCTCATCGATAAATGATCTTAGATTCTTTCATCGTGGCGTATGATTGTGATGGTATCCTGGCCTCAATCCCCTTTTTGCAGTGTTGTTGGTATGTCTCATGGCTGAATCACCCAATGTCATGTATTGTCCGCAAGACTGCCACTCAATTATTTATTGCCGCAGCCTGCCAACCACATAATTAAACGAGCTGTCGTGCCTGGGGTTGACAGCTTTGAGATCAATGACAGGAACGTTGACTCCCTCCATCTCCGAGGTCCGTTCGTTAAACCACTGAAACGAGTCACCTTGTCACAGTGCGATGTCATGCTTGTATAAGTAGGTTCACTAGTACTCTCCCATTCCTTCCAATCGC
>KN818416.1:0-37375 GCA_000827485.1 Amanita muscaria Koide BX008
GTTCTTAGTCCAGAGAAGATCTCTCTTCTTCTCGAATCGACCGTGTCTGTCTGGGTTCTTCCATATTTGTGAGAAGAACTGGTCTTCGTCATACAGTTCTGCAAATTCTCCACCGGCCGGTCTCACATGTCCTTCTGTTCCGCGGTCGCAATGCTTTAACTCCATTGCTGTCCCTCCCATCTGGGTCGACTGCGACGCTGTTCCCCAGTTGATAAGGCAAGTGTTGCTCAGTCCAATACATGCAGTCTTGCTTACTTGTAACGTAGACTACATTGCCTCTCTCAACGTTAGTGTTAACGCCATCATTCAAAAGACGCAGGAGATGCGTCGTGGGGCTCGCTATCCCCACTTATACATCGTCAAAGAAGATGGAGAACCACCACTTGGACTGTGGGCATTGAGTGCATTGATTCAAGACAGAGCAGATGTCTTGTCAAGTTCCCAGCAGTTCATCGCATCCCTCAAGGACAAGGTAGCGCTCAACTGTCAATCGGTGACGGAAGATGTCCTTATTCTCGGTTTGCTCAAAAACGTATGCAGGCTCTAGCTCTTCTTGCATATCCCGTCTGACTGCTCAATATTCAGGTCGGAGGTCGGCATTCGTCTTTCCCAGACAAACACAGGCGTTTACAACTCCCACTTTCAATCCATCCAACAGCCTTGCCTGGCCGCAAGATTCCAACCTTCAACTCCTTCCGTTCTCGCAACTCCCCCAGATAGGCCATTGCTTATTGCACCTGCATACAAATGGCAGGCGTTGTCAAGCCTCATCAAGTCAGATCCCTACCTCAGTGGATGGAACGATACTATTTTTGGCAACGCGACCCAGTATTTCTCTCTTCCACCGGCACAATATTTCATGGATGGTGATAGTGGTATCCTCAACAACTCACGGGATGTCAAGAGGAGGATCAAGGCATTCGGTTATGCTTATTGCATAAGTGGGCAGATCGTTCCATGACCGAACTCCAGTAAGTTGAGCTTTTACCACCGATTCCATGTTGACCTTGTCGTCAGAATGCGGCAGGAAGCCCAATGATAACGCAAAGTGGAGTCCGCAGCATTTCCTTGACACAGCTGAGATGTCATCCACATTTGGCATCGCCTATGATTGGTTTTATGACCACTGGTCTGATGCGGAAAAGAGGCAAGTCCTTTCTGTGTTGATCCAGTATGGCTTGCAACCAGGCCTTTCCCGACACAACAAACTTCAATGGTTGGTGGAAGACCAATACCACGGGCAATTGGATTTGCGTCTGCAATGCGGGTCTGACTCTGGCATCTTTGGCAATCCTTGCAGATGACACCACTGGAGTTGCAAAGTAACTGTTGGGCCTTACCATCGACAATGCCAAGCAAAACTGTGCATATGGTGTCACGTCTGATGGTAGCTGGACAGAAACACCCAACTATTGACATTTCGGCACCACAGGACATGCAGAGATGGCCGCGACTTCTCCATGCTCTGATATTCACACATATGCCCCGGCGCTCTTATCTCCCCTTCCATCCCAGCTGCTAATTCCCTAGGAATTGCAAAGACCGTGACGAAACAAAGAGTCGAATCACACTTTGACCTCGAGTTGCGTGCCGCCATCATGCACGACATTCTCGACATGATGCTAGAATCCATCAACAAAACAAGGCCAAGACGATTTGCAGCGTCTCTCAGAGGCATGGCGATGCTAGAAAGCCAATATTCACTGGAAAGTACCGTGTATGCCGATGAATTGACATGTCTACTTCAAGGCCGAGCAAGAGCGACAACATGCATACCGGACGGATGGCCCTTACATTAGCGCAGAGGAAGTCGTCGCCATCTATACCTTCACAGTCGAGAGTAGGAGGATTTCCCCGATACCTTTCCCACCACTCAACTACAAGCATGATACCAAACTCCTCGTCTTGGCCTTGAGGAGTTGAAGGAAGCCTATTCCCTCAAAGGACGACTCAATCAGTCTCAGCGCGAGGAACTGGCTGTCGTCGCAAAGAGCGCCAATGCTATGAACATCGACCAAGATCAGCACGACGATAACGAACTCTTCTCATCAGTCCTCCACCTCGAGCGACTTTCGTCATGAAGGTTTGCCAACACCTTTCTTCTCGCTCTCCAACTCACCTTTTCCATGCTTTCTCATGTGTTGTATCATCCACTCCTCAAGTCCTCCGATTTCACACAAACCAACATTAACCCTTATCTGACTACTGTTGCTTTTGTGCTAACTTTGATCAAACAACTACCGACTCTTCAGATTCTCGAACGTGACTATAGCTCCATCTGTATATTAGAAACTGTAGCTTGATAGTTAGTATATTGATATCATGAATCAGTGAATGCAGGAACATGCAAGTCCGAATTTGTATAAACATAAACAAATAAAGTACAACAGGTTGTGTTCATCCACCGCTCTGCGCATGCGGCGTCAAGTGATGCGCTAGCTCTACTTGCCTAATTCCAGAACACGATGCAAGGAAGAAGACTACAGTAGGACCTGGAAGAGAATGGTAGGTTTTCTATCTACGGTACGCTGATTTGCGAAGCGGATGAGAGTCAAAATCAAAATAAATTTTTTAAAAAAAAAATTTTAGACACAGTCACTGCCCGAAGATCCACGAACAACAGTTATACTTCCTAAGGCAAGTGTATATTTAATACCAACCTAATGACCATGACTGATATCAATGAAATAGTTCTGTTCCAGCTTCCGCCGCTTATGTTGCACGAACACCTCAGTTTTCCTATTCCGTCGGTTTCCCTCCACCTCTCGAATACTAACCTTCAAGCTTCCAGTATTCATTTCAACGCTATCAAGGAGCTTGCTAGAAACACAAACATGGACACCACAATTTTCCTTTCAGGCAACGAGTCAAATTGAGTAGTGTGTTGAGCGGTAAGTTTGACCAACCTTTTCAGCCCGTGAACAGCCTTTACTGACCTGGACTTCGCTTTGTTCAGCTATATTAACTGTGCTGGGGTGTGGGCTTAGCGGTTTGTGATGAACACAATGTGCTGACTCGGATGTGTGTCCTGCCTGATCACTACAAATAGGCAACTCTCTCATTGTACTCGCCTGAACTCCGCAGTCGACGTGAGTGGTTGCCGTAGTCCAAACTCCGCAGTCAACGTGAGTGGTTCCCATAGTCTGAACGCCTTGGTCAGAGTATTGACCTGGATTAACGAGTGCCTGAAGTTCGCAGCGAACAGGAGGTTGACCCTCAGCGACTCGGACATGACCTGCCATAAGAGCCCGGGCTGCAGCGATTGCAGTGGTTGCAGTGGTTGCAATGTCATCGATGTCGCTCTCTGTCAAATGTACCTCAGGACTCGGGCGTTGAGCTGGAGTCGGATATCCATCGCTATCAAAAGGTTCATCTTCATCCGCGGTCCACCTCAATTCATGGCCTGGGGGTGTTTCTTCAACTTCGTCATAACGAAGAGGTCGAATACAAAATGAACTAAGTTCATGACACGTCATATGTGAGTATATCTGAAGTAATGATGGGCCATCAGAGTAACTTACCTCTGACTAGAACAATCGTCTTCAGTATCGGACACATACAACACTTGAGCATCTGGAAGAGTTTGTGTTTGGCGGCAAGGTGTCTTTGGCACGGAGACCATCGATCAGCAATGCTCCTCACTGCGATAACCCCATCTTTTATTTGGTCTTTTGCTAGCTTCGTGCGTAAGTAAGATCCGAATGGCATATCTATTTCTCCGCGAGTCCACTGCCGGTAGGTGTTTCTAGTGCTCCCTGTGCAGGGGTCTAATGATTTACAGAATCATGTTTGTATTCCGCCACCACCTATGGAGCCTTGTGCACGTGCTACGACGGCGATCACTAATGGGGTGCCTCCCAACGGTCTCTGTTTCAAGCTAAATTCCATCTGCTGAGATCCGTATTTTTGCACAATCCAGGAACTGATACTTTCCCCGCAGTACGGTAACATTCGCCGTCTATCCAGGCTATCATTCTGTTCCTAGTTTACGCTCAAGCTATCCTACAACTGAATTACTGTATTCATGGACGCACTGAATAGAATAGGGATGAAACGACGGTAATGTGCATTTTTGGAAATTTTTTTCTGATTTGTTTATCCTGAGCTATTTGGCAGATTCCCGGTCTATTTAATGGGTCTCAACGCTGGATTCCTCAGCCTAGCATTCATGGTTACTACGTCAAACAAGGAGAACTGTGTTCCGAAGCCAGTTCCGAGGCCACGAACTCGTTCGAAGCCGGGCAAAGAAGCAGGTCAGTATTGTACCATACTTTGACGAAATTCCATGTCAGGCTCATGGTTTTCCACAGGTGCTGCAATAGCAGCAAAGGCGGCGGCAAAAAAAGCAACAACCAAGATGGCGGCCAAGACGGCGGCCAAGACGGCGGCCAAGACGGCGGCCAAGACGGCGGCCAAGACGGCGGCCAAGACGGCGGCCAAGACGGCGGCTAAGACGACAGCTAAGACGGCAACCAAGACAGCAAATGCGAAGGAACCGACTGCATCCAACGACAATCCACCTCCAGCAAGTTCATCCACAGTTGAAGATCAGAGCACTCTCCAGGCTGAGGTCGATCGACTGCAGCGTACGTGTGTATTACTCTGTTACTCGTTGTCCTGCTAATATGATATGCTGAAGGTGAACTTGAATCTCTGCGTAAGGAGAATGAAGCCTTGAATAGTCAACCAGACGACGACACAGACCTCCTTATTCCCCGCCCTTATGCATCAGATTTTTGCCTTCAGAAGGCCATGGGCTTAGTGGACAATGACATCAAATATAAATATCTTCGCGTGAGTATGCGCTCCATATGCGATATGCCAGAACAATAATAAAATGATAGCGTGTGGTGAGGGAGTCTATTAACATCTCTGGCGCCGATCCCAAACGCACCTGGCGTAAGCAGGATTTCGTAAAACTTGCAGGCATCAAGCACATTGTATGTTGCATCTAATCATGACTGATATAAATTAACTGGGTGTTTACAGGTCCTTGAACGTGAACCGTATTTCTACCGATATGCAGAGGAGTGGCCAATTGCAGAGTTTATTCGAAGGAACCTGAAGAATGTCCGAGCATACCAGAAGCAGCTGGAGAGCGAAGTCCAAACAACTCAATCAAGCAATACCAATGAAGACGGGGATGAAGGTCCAGGTGCCGAGAACAGAGAGGAGGGTAGCCATGGAGATGATGCCAACAGGGGAGATGACGTGGCAGGGAATCCAGAGCTGCTACAGTAACTACAGTGAATTTCATTGAAATTTCGCTATTTCATTTCTTCTAATACTGATTGTTTTTCCAACTGATTGTTTTTCTAACTGATTGATTTTCCAACTGATTGTTTTTCTAACTGATTGCTTTTCTGACTGATTGTTTTCCAACTAATTGATTTTCTGAATGATTGATTTTCCGAATGATTGATTTTCTGAATGATATATTTTGTGATTGATTGATTTTCCGACTGATATATTTTGCAATTGATTGATTTTCCGACTGATTGATTTTGCGATTGATTGATTTTCAAACAAATTCAGCCTTGTTAGAAAATATGAAATTCTACCATTGTCTGACGGAATTCTTCTGTCCTATTTTCTACTACTAAACGACTGGAAAACCATCACATTCCAAAAAAGGCAACGGCAGAAATGTAACACTTTTCGCAGAACTTCTTGACGATTTTTTCCTCCATTTCTCGTGAAGATTTTTGGCGAACTCATTCCATCGGAAACAAGAGGAAATTTATACGGAGAAAGTGACGCTAAACGTGGGAATTTTATACTGTTCTTGGGTCAAGTCTCTAATTAACCATCCATATAACGACAACTTTTCCGCCTTTTCCAGCTCTTGAACAGCGGAAAACTCCGGCGGAATTTCCACGTTTACAGGATCACAGTGTTTCATCTCCAACGCCAACCTATCAGACTCAGACATGTCGTGCGATCATCCCTACATCTTGTTTCGTCCTACTGCTTAGTGTTTACTGTGTATCATTTACGCGTAGAGTAGCAAACGTAGTACAAGCCCGATGATATGAACTTCGTCGAGGGAACACACTTTGTCTAAGTATAATGGAAGAAAGAACTGATAGTGAGAGCATGGCGATGGGATCGTCATTGGAGCGTTCGTCCTCCTTTGTGAAGCTTGAGCAATCGTTTCCACCGATGTCGCTGAACACCGGACGCAGCCGCAGCCGCAGACGCGGGTTGTCCGTTTTTGGTTTACGGAAGGGTTAAAAGGAGTGTCTGAAGACTCCCATGTGCCGTCTGATGTGCGTGCTGCTATTTGGATGTCGTTGCCTGGAGAAGGTCTGTGTCTTGGGTCAGCACTTAGAAACGAGGAAGTGGGTAAGGGAAGGAAGGAGACTACGCACTGAAATGGGGTACCAAATTGGTTGATGATCCTACGAGAGATGATGGTCCCGTAGGTCGGGCCAAACTCGCCTCTTACCAGGACTCCAGCAATGAGAACAATATATATTCTAACCTTCTTACGCTGGCACCGTGTTAGTCCTTCGTGTATGGCATCGCCTAGATTATGGCTCATGTCATCGGAGGCGTGCCAAAAGAAACATAATTCACGTACCATTCGCACCCGTTACCTGACAGGCTTACGATGTCCTTCCCGCCGTGCAACTTCGAGAACTTGGCCCTCTGCTCTCGTATGTACCACAACCTGATACAGCTCAATCCTAACTGCCCTTGGCTGCTCCGTCTGGCTCCATAGTCTGTAATGCTAACTATGCGCAGACCGCATTTCTACTTCCAGTTGGACGCCAATGAACCGTGGTTTACAGACCATGGAGCACTTGGGTCTGGATCTTGTTCAAACGTCTGATGCTGTTGGAGCATATCGCCTGGTTGTGCGGGGTGAATAGGGGAAGAGGCAGGAAGTCAAGGAGAGGTGTTGGAGGAAGGTAACTTCTGAGGGAGAATGGCGTGTATGAATGAATGGGTAGCCTCGTCTCCGCGTGCAGCCAAGGATTAGAGACGATGAAGATGCTCTAGTCGGGCCGAACTGAACCATACACAGAGAAGGTGAGCATGACGTTGTGTTCATTGCCATCTGCGCGCTGCTGGTACAAGACAGAACTGCAGAACTGTCCACATCCTCCACGGTGAATGCCTCCGCGTACCATCCATCTTGTTGTCCCGCCCGGGTATAGTCGACAACGATCCGCAGCATTGTAGATGTGACTGGCTGGACTTGGGCCTGGGCCTGCATCTTCGGGAACTTATGTACAAGTCTGTGAATGACACGACTGTGACAGACTGTCATGGGGATACTGAAGAGTTCACGGATGTGTGAAGGCTGCAACGTTCTCTCTGCTTCCCGGACAATCTCGGTTACCATGGAACCCGTCGAGTTTGAGACGCAAGATGTGAGATTGTATCAATACGTTGAACTTTGCCGTCGGTTCATCGACATTCTCGTTGACGGGAGTCGGGACACGTTCCAATAGCTTCCTCGGCCTCTCCTCTTGACACACGAGCAGCATCCTGAACTCGTTAGGGCGAAGCTCTGTACATCTCCAGCATCGACATCGTCGGCCTCGGGCCGAGTTGGTTGTAACTGAGTGTAACGCGATTGAGTTCAGTGCTTTGGAATCGTCCCGATGAATGTTCATATTTGCAGAAAAAGGATCAAGGTGGAAAGAGCCTTGAAGAATGACCTTTGAGAGTTGTTGGAGTCATAAGAATGTTGGACATGGTTCTTCCGTAGGTGTAGGAGACGGGAAACACAAGGAAGCAACGGATGCGGGTGGTTTATGCCAGAAGGGCCCTCATGTGCCGTCTGGTGTGCGTGGTGCTATTCGGATGCCGTTGCCTACAAAGTGGTCTGTCTTGAGTCAGCACCGAGAAATGAGGAAGTAGCGAAGGGAGAGGACTACGCACTCAAATAAGGCACTGAATTCATCGACAACTCATATGTGAGGCGTTATCCCAACGCGACACGCTTCATATCCACCGTTTCCTCGACCTTGAAGCAATAACATGACGTCCAGATGTCGCCGGGAGTATGTAAAGTATCCAGCTCTCGCAATACAGGATGAATTGGGAGAGCATGAGTGGGACCATGGTGACTGTTTGGAGTAGGCGTGGACGTGTGGAAGCGTCGTGTCATCTGGGGATAGGGATTGCAGCCATAATTGTAGCTCGAAGAAGTCTTTGCAATTGTAATTTATGGCGAGAGAAATTGGAGAGTGCAGATCGGAAACAACGATCGCAGTTGGATGATCGATGCAGTGATCGGTGGTACTATTGTCCGCCATCACTTCGGATGGGCTGTGCAGCTGTCCTCACTTCGGAGTCACATCAGTCACAGCTACTGAACATGAAATTCCGTACCCCGCTAACTAATAGTAAGACTCAGAGTGACATTTCGTTGGTATTGACAATAGGAACAGCAAATTTAATGACTGACAACGTAGGCTCATAATGATGGATTAGTGAGGAAGGAATTTTTTAAATAATCATAATAGGATCATTACTAGTAAAGTTACTAAAGTAAGTACTGTAATTCTGCGCATGGACTGATGTGTGGATTAAGAGTACTAGGGACGCGTCGGGAGAGGGGAAATATCAATGCAACTGGAATTGTCCTGAGGTGAAAAAACATTGTCGCGCAATGGCGAATTAAGTGACATGGTTGAGGCAAATGAGACTTCGAGATCCGAGGATAAGAATGCATTTACTTCTTCGCGAAGTGGCTTCGAGAACCGCTGACTACGTTTGTGAGCAAATGTGGTGATAACATTGAAACCAATGTCCATTGGGCATTTACATTACAGCGTTGTGACGTGTTGGGGCAGCGGATGGTTGTGGAGGTCCTCGGCACAAGTACCCTCTCGTGATAGGTGCGCCTGCGAGAGTGATGAAATGATCCATCTGTGTTGTGGGCGAGCAGTCAAGGATCTTGTTTCGGATATCTTTTTCAATTTGCAGTCCACAAATATTAGGTGTGATAGACCGAAGGTCAGTGACGCCGCGATGCGTGGAGGAGTTGCTGAAGCCAAGTTTCAAAGTTAGAAAGCGTGGAATGACATCAGACTCCGACGCGGCATCCTTCGGCGAGTGACTTGAGAACGTGACACTCCCAAATCGGGCCATGCAAGGACTGATAAGGCCCAATTTCCTTCCTCTCGTGCTTTTGTATCAATTTTAATGTTGGATCGCAGAATATACATTGCATAAGAAACATTGGCCTATGGCATCATGTTTTTTGAAACAGCAGATCGTGCTACAGCACCTTATCGTCGAAGTGAGGACAACTGCACAGCCCATCCGAAGTGATGGCGGACAATAGTATGAAATGGCCGGGTCTACCGCCCAACCCGAGTCATACCCTCACACGGCCTCACCGACTTGGCTGGGTTTGTCTTCCTTCCTTCCTTCCTTCCTTCCTTCTACGCCTGATCCAGCTGTTGATTGTATCCCATCGTAGTAACACAAAAAGACTTACAAAATGAACATCAATCATCTGTTGAATCCTCAACAGACGCCTGCACCACTGGGACAACCACCGCCTCAACCAGCTCAGCCAGGTCATTCTGCGTTTTGTGCTGTCGCTCAACATTCACAACAGTCTCATTTCCAGGCGTCTACGCCTCCTACACATAATCCGCACCGGATGCTTCCACAATCGCTGCCGCCGCCACCGCCTGAGCAGAGCGCAATTTACACCAATCACTCCCAAGGGCTCGGACATCAACATCAATATCAGCAACGTCAGCACGACGTGCCGCCTCCTGTGGCTCAGCCATCTCCACAGCCGGTTGAACCAAACTATAATTCATATCAGCCTACAGCAGGTTACGCTCGGCAGCAACCTGTAGCATCTCCTCAGCCTCCGCTATATTATACCCGTCCACAACCTCAGCATCAGCATCAGCAGCAACGTCTGTACCGCACTCCATCACCACAGGATATTAGGCCGGCAAAGCGTCAACGATTCGACGAGCCCAACTTGAATGGACAGGCCTATCATCATGCGCCTTTGCCACCTCAATGACATATTGAACCTCTGCCGCTACCAGCTCAAACTGCTGGTGCATATCCCGGCCAAAGCCAAGGATCGGGTTATGGAGATGGAGGTGGTTGGCTAAATAACCTGCAACCTAGTGCCAATACAGGAGGTCATGGCGCAAGAGGAGAATCAATGTCCAGTGAAACAGCAGACAAGAATCCACATGGTAGTTGTGTGGACACAGGCGGTGAAGGCAGACGAGGTGGTCAATCTAGCGGTGGTGTGCATGCTCATTGGTCGAGAGGAAACTTTGGTGGAGCTGCGAGCATGCAAGCTGAAGGTCGCAATGCAATCCCCACTTCTGGAGAGCCTGCGACAGACACAGTCCCTATCGCCACACAATTTCAAGGCGCCCAAGGTTTCAGTATTAGCGGCACCATGTTGACGAACATCGGTACGAATACTGGAGTTCATAATGCGACTACTGTGAACAATTATGGCGGGACTCATGGTGTGTCATTATCTGTGCTTCATCGATTGATTGATCTGACCGAATTGAACTTCAAGGCTTAGAAAGGTTGGAAAGATCTGTTTCGTTTGCTGCCCTACACGACTCCGCTGAACAAGATCCTGACCGTCGTTGCCATCCTGGAACGCGGAAAAGTGTGTTAAAGCAGTTGCGAGATTGGTTCGACAACCCAAATGCGACCGACCATATTATCTGGCTTTACGGTCCTGCTGGAGCCGGAAAGTCGGCAATAGCACAGACAATTGCCGATGAATATAAGGAGCGGGGAGTGGCTGCCACCTTCTTCTTTTATCGATCTGATGCTAGCCGTAATAATGGAAATCGACTATTTCCAACAATTGCTTGGCAACTCGCTCTCTCAATCCCACCTACCAAGAACTTCATCGTTCATGCGCTCGACGAAACTCCTCACCTTTTAACCCAAGCTGTCGAACAACAGTTTGAACAGCTTGTGGCTCGTCCATTCCAGCCAACCAATAATATTGCCTCTCAAATGTTGCAGCCGGCTCCGGTTGTCATCATCGATGGCGTCGACGAATGTTCCGATGAAAAACTTCAGCAGAGGTTCCTCGCTGTTATCGGGAACGCCATCAAGAACCATCGTGTCCCATTACGGTTTCTTATTGTCAGCAGACCAGAGGCCTTGATAGAAGAAACCCTCAACAAGTTCAAGGATTTCACTGTTTCCATTGACCTGGCTACACTCGACGACTCAAATCGCGATATTCACAAGTACCTTGAGGACAAATTCTCTGAGATCGCGTCCAACCGGAGTCTTAATCCAACATGGCCAGGTCAGAAGATAATCGAGGAGATCGTGTCCAAATCGTCGGGGAACTTCATATTTGCATCCCTTGTCATTAGGTTCATCAGCGATGAGGATTGTGATCCTGACGTTCTACTCAATATCGTTCGAAACTTGACGCCGCGCGGGAGCATGTCGCCATTCGGATTATTAGACGAATTATTTTTGGAAATCCTGAAACGGCAACGAGACCAAGACTTCTTGAAGACATTTCTGGCTTTATTGCTATGCCGTAGCTCCATCAACCAGAAGGACCTCCACAAAGATGACCCAATGCTCATGAATGTTTCTGAGAAAGACCTACACCTTAGGCTACGGAGAATGCGCTCGTTGCTCAAATTCAAGCCTTTCATTGATCTCTATCACAAATCCTTTCTCGATTTTTTGCACGATCCATCTCGCTCCGCTCAATACTACATCAGAGTACAAGGCAGACCGAAGCGATACTTGGAGCTAGTTGTAGATGCAGTCGTTCGACATGTCTCTGTGGCGATCGAGCATCCTAATCAGTAAGTGTGCTATATTGTCATTGGAACAATGCTCAAAGTAAACATGGAATCCCAGTCACCGGGGATGTCGTTCTAGTCCTGCATTTAAATCCATCGTAGGCCAATATCCGGCGAAGATTGTGCTGCCTGTCGAAGATTTGCAAGACGCATTAAAACCTTTGCTGGATCTTCAGGACAAACTTCTCAAGACGTCGAAGCCCCAGTTGTGTTGTGTCACTCAGGCTATGCGTGATCTTCTTCTGCACCTGGTATTCTTGCAAAGCAAATCCCACCCTATCGCTGCTGCTCAGGCACCAGAGTCAAACATGAACGAAACTGTTACAGAGTGGACTCCTGCCCTGTCGACAGAGGCCCAGCAAAACATACCTGAAAAAGGCTTGGATAGCTGTCTTTCTGTATTGCTATCAGATTCGGTGGTATGTGATCAGGGTGTTGCAAAGTTCAATGATCTAACAACTACTCAGATGGTAGTCGATAGGGTAATAATTGACCGCATGTTCTCCTTACTTGCGTTTGACTATGCCGAGACTATGGCAAGAGTCCGGACCGTCTCAGATGCGCAAAAACTGATTGACTTAGTTGTTTTGGTATGCCGTCCAGTGAATTTCCAATGACGAAGATCTCAAAGTTGACCTAGCTGGCTAACAATAAATCCTTTCTTAGTCAGTGTGGTCGAGGTGCAGCATTGAAGGCTGCTCGCCTGGCATCAGAAATTTTTGCAAGGGTACCACACCTTCCGCAGTCCCTCTTTTTGAACAAACCTGGTCGTTATATTCATCACATACCGAATTTATGCGAGGTGAGTCTGCATGCTTTGTGCACCGTTGACCTCGTTCATGCGCAATATAGTTTGTGTACCAGTCTGCGTTCATTAGCAGAATTTTAGATCATAATCACATTGATCCGGTAGGAATATATGATGGAAGCGACCGGCTCAGTGTGACCAGCAGTAACAAAAATAAGCAGAATGAGCGTCTCCATGAATGGCTAGAGAGATCACGCCCGAATCTGATTACAAAAATAAGAGCAGTAAGTTTTAACCGGACCATCTAAAAATCATGTTCACGGATTTGTTGCAGATTCTCGAGGTAGCCAGGACTATACGATACATTCATTCCATGGATGTTGCATTGGACTCCACTTATATTCAATCAGTAAGGGGTTTATCGCATTTTCAATGAGTTTACTGCAATCGTTTATCTACCAGGAACACATCTTTTTGGATTCCAATTTCCGTGTAAAGTTTGAATTTATTGGTTTATTTGTATGGTGGATTAGGGAGGCATCAATTCATGGCCGCGAGATCATTCCTTTCTTGGCGAAATGCTCACATGAAGCTAATATGCACGCTTTTGCGCTTCTCTTTCGCCGGGTATCGTCACATTCTACCTTTCTATTTTTACTTTGCGTTAACCATTGATAGGTGTGTTTTGGCCGTCACCACAGTGTGAAGCGATCCGATCGTCTAGTTGAAGATGTAATGGAACTCATTGAGCGATGTCACACGGAGAGCCAACCAACTATGGAGGACGTCGTAAAAGAAATGGAAACATGGAATTTGACTTAAACCGTCTATTCACTACACAGATTGCTATTTTCGCACTTGTATAGCATCGGAATACTGGTTTTTGTTTCCTAGGAGATTGCAATAAATTGTCCTGAGTGCCCATTGTATGACAGACGATATGAGTAACGCTGAACGAACCCAATCGTTACAAGATTTATCCACTGTTGTCAAGTCGGCTGAACAAGATCCGTTGTTGCCATTGAAACTATGTGAGGATTTGCAATGGAAGCAGGGCAACATTGAAGGGGTCCTAGCAAGGTATAAGTCGCAACATTGTGGATGTTTTCCCCAGTCATTGAGCTTTCCGAACAGTTGTATCTGCTTGGTCCTTCGAACTATGAAAACCATTTGAAGACTCGACGTCATCGTCAGCGAGTCGCTGAACGACTTGATGGCAACAGTACATAGTACTTTTTAAATTTCTATCTCGGGGACATTACTCACCATCTTATGTTTGTTCTCTCATGTCTTCTCTTAACGTCGTCCAAGTCATGTTCCGAGTATTGACAGTATTGTTATCTGTCATGATCTGTCTCTATAACATATTCTCGAACACCCGGCTGTCCTATTCAACGTTCATTTTGTTGCTGCAATGCAACTGCTTTCGCTGTCTAATTGGTCTCGGTTCAACATAACCGATTCCGACTCAGGCTTGTTAAACCGAGTTCTTCCGCATTCAGCTGAACAAGTCAAATTCATTGAGGAATCAGATGTATGGTGTTACCCTCACGGGGACATGATTCTTATCCATTGTTTGGGTCTCGAAGCAGAGGATGAGGGCGAGTTGGGAGAACTTGAGTGTGACCATGATGGCCGCGGTTCGAAGTGGATGATTGTTGTTTTGGGGTCGCCTTTCATTGGCGCGTAGATATAGATTCACTTCTTTACCAGCGCCAACTCTGCAGAAGCCCAACAAGGTCCGGGTGGAAGCAGAGACAACGAGCATACTCAATAGGGTGCTTGAACATTGCGTACGTCTCGGAGTATAAGAAGGAAATTAAATGAGCTGTGAAACTATGGTGATGAGAAGTTTTCGCACTTTAACCAATTTTTGTAGCAATCGTGAATCTCGGACATCCGCCGTACCCTTCCAACTCTGCGTATAGGGTAAATTATGCATCAACATATTCTATTGCTCTATGATATTCTTGTCTGCTTTTTAACTGAGGGTAACGCGGTGACGTCTTGCGATGCGCCTCCTCTAATTGCTTTTGCTACAGGTAGGTGATTCTGTAGGTTGCAATAGGTCAGCAAAGGTGGCGGCGCATAACCAAATTACAGACCTTGAATTCCATACTGTCACCTGCAAAAATGAGCAGACTTTAGCACAAACGTTGCATTTAGAAGTCTTCCTGCCCTTACCTTTGTCTTGGGTGGCACCACGAAGTTGATTAGAGTATCTAGACATGTTGTTGAGCGCTACTTCAGCCGGCCGTCACGGTGAACTCGCCATTACGAACTTCACGATCGATAACGGTGCCGCGGCGTGTGTTCAGGCTTCCGATGACTTGACCTGTAATGGACAGATATAAGCTAGCTTGTACAATCAAATGAACAATACGCACTTTGGAACTCAGCGGGGGCCATGACTTACACGGTCATGAAGGTCTCCAGGATGACAGGTCTCGCCGATTTATATGCTTCCCTGAATGCGTCGATAGTCGGAAACCCAATCCCAGCTTGGATTCTTGGAAGGTTCCTTCTTTGAGAACCGAACGGCAACCAGAGATGGTGTTTCCTGAAAGATTGTCTTTCTCGAGTGCTTCATAGAATCCCTGCGAGAAACACTATCGGAAGCTACGCTTTGGAATCCATGGCACAAACCTTTTCAACTGCAGGAATAAGATTGGATGGTACACTTCCGCATTACAACGTTCTCAAATCCAACGTCCTTTCTGGTTTCTGAGCCATATTCAGTGGGTTCGATGTGCCCAACAACCCTGGCCTACTGCCCAGCACCCCCGGTCTGCCTCTTGTGTGTAACTGAATTCGGCCCGTTGGGTTACTTTCTCACGGAAGTGACACGAGGTTTGCCGGTGGTGCAGTCGACATTGTATTCACACGCTCCACGTAGATCTCAAGGTGCAGCTCGCCCATGCCGGAAATGATCGTCTAGTATTTGTCAGCTGTCGTCAGTTCTAGAAGAGGGAACAACGCACTTGTTCGCTTGTCGCATCCATGTGAGCCTTGAAGGTAGGATCCTCCTTTTGGAAACGTTCTAGAGCTCGGCAGAAATGAGGTATTTCGATGCCCTTTGTTTTGAGGGCATGGTTCCGAGACAAACATGGATGACTAGTTACGGCAGTTTAGTATAGAAACGTAGAGGAGGTCAAGGACTCGCCATGGTCAAGCTAATCGAGCTGTCAAAAACATGTCACCTGATGCGTATCCAACTCCGAAGATAGCACAGATTTCGCCAGGACCAATACAGTCGACGTCCTATCTCATATGAGCTTCGGCGTAGTACACTTCCGTCTCATTGCTGTGCCTACTAACAAGTCTAGGAACCTTGACCTTTTTGCCATTGAGAGCATTGAGGATGGTCCCACCTTTCCTTTCTTATAATCGCATATATGTCAATCCCTTCCTCCCGTATGAAGGCATTTCCAAGGACTGCAAGGAAAAGGAGAACCGGTGGAGAACCTGAAGGCAGATTGAACTGGATAGTAGAATTATTGAAAGATTCAGCTAGGACATCATATCCTTCACATTCTAAGTGACAACAGGTTTATAAGGACGAAAGTAGTTGGAGTGAGACATACGGACATTTTCAGCTGACCGCAGTTAGACGACGTTGGCCGATGACAGGCTCATGAGAATCCCATTGATGACAACTGAAGGGAACGAAGAGCTTTCGGATTCGTTCTTGACACGGTAGGTAAACATTAAGCGGCGGGCAAAGCTGAACTGGATATATTCGCATTCAGGTTATAACTCGACAAATCCCTCGCAGCACTCACATTCAGACAAAACGAGCCTATATTTTTTTCTCATCCAAATTGAGACATTGAGACGGCAACGACGAGCTCGGTCTGGACCATCTCTCGCGAGTAACTCGCCCTACATTCAAGAGAGTGGTTTTGTGTTTCATCTTTCGTGTCTTCGCCGTGATATCGATACCCAGTAACAACTTCCTCAAAAATGGTAGGCATGACTGGTTTTGGTAATGTTGGCTGAATCATGGTTGTTCAAGTAATTGTAGCTCGTACAGTATGCGGGGAAGTGTTTTGCAATCGTGATTGATTGTGAGAGAAGGGTTAGGGAGTGAGAGCGGAGCGGAAACAACGATCACAAGAAGATGATCGAGAGATCGATGGTGGGAAGATCGACTTCACTCTTGGCTTTCTTTCGACGCCTCCGTTGATTGTATCTCATCCTAGTAAAATGAACGACGATCAAACAACTCAGACCCCTTTGCCACCACTGCAGGACAGCGACAGCCTCAACTGGCTCAGCCAGATGTCGCTCAACATCCGCAATGGTCTCATTTCCAGGCGCCTCCTTCTTTTGAATGTAATCCGCAATGAATGGTTCCACAATCCCTGCCGCCTGAGCAGAGCGCGTTGTACAACTATGGTTTCCAACGGTACCACGTGCAGCCTCCTGTGGCTCGGCCACTTCCACAGCTGGTTGCTGAACCAAATCATATTACAGCAGGTTACCCTCAGCATTACGTTCCGCCACCTCCTGCATTTCCTCAGCCCCAGCTAGCCTATTATTCCCATCCGCAACTTCTGCAACAACAACAGCATCGACGTTTGCACCGCACTCCACCACCACAGGATCTTAGACCGGAAAAGCGTCAACGATTCGACGGCCCAAACTTGAATAGACAAGCCCAGCAACATGCGCCTGTGGCTACACAACTTCAAGGTGCCCAAGTCAATATGAGTGGTAACCCTCGGTTCACGATCATCAGGGTGAATAAGGGTAAATTGACTACTGTGAACAATTACGGCGGAAGTCACGGTGTGTCATTCTCTGTGCTTCATAGATTATTTGATCTGACCGATCTTCAAGGTTTAGAAAAGTTGGAAAATTTTGTTTCGTTTGCCGCCCTACACGACTCGAGTCCGCCGCTGAACAAGATCCTGACCGTCGGTTCCATCCTGGAACACCGGAAACTGTGTTGAAACGGTTGCGAGATTGGTTTGACAATCCCAATCCAAGAGACCGTATTACTTGGCTTCATGGTCCTGCTGGAGCTGGAAAGTCGACGATAGCGCAGACAATTGCCAATGAATATAAGGGGAGGGGGGTGGCCGCCACCTTCTTTTTCTATCGATCTGACTTCAGCCGTAACGATGGAAATCGATTATTTCCAACAATAGCTTGGCAACTCGCTTTCTCAATCCCTGCTATCAAAGATTTCATCATTCATGGGCTCGACAAAACGCCTAACCTTCCAACGAAACGTGTCGAAACCCAATTTGAACAGCTCGTGGCTCATCCATTCCATGCAATGAATCATATTGCCACTCAAATGCTGCACTCGGCTCCGGTTGTTATCATCGATGGCGTCGATGAGTGTTGCGATAAACAGCTTCAGCGGAGGATCCTCGCTGTTATCGGGAATGAAGTCAAGGACCGTCGTGTTCCATTACGGTTTCTTATCGTCAGCAGGCCAGAGGCCCTGATAGAAGAAACTCTCAATAAGTTCAAGGAATTCACTGTTTCCATTGACCTGGTTAAACTCGACGACTCAAATCACGATAGTACCTCGAGGACAAATTCTCTGAGATCACATCCAGTCGGGGTCTCGATCCAACATGGCCGGGTCAGGGGATAATCCAGGAGATTGTGTCCAAATCGTCGCGGAACTTCATATTTGCGTCCCTTGTCATTAGGTTCATCAGCGATGAGGACCGTGATCCTGAATATCGTTCGGAACTTGGCGCCGTGTGGGATCATGTCGCCATTCGCATTTTTAGATGAATTATTTCTGGAAATCTTGAAACCGCAACGAGACCAGGACTTTTGAAGACCTTTCTTGCTTTGTTGGTAGGCCGCATGTCCATCAAGCTGCTGAGTCCCATCACTCGCTGGGACTGTGACGTTCTCCAACAGGAGGGGGCGAATCGCTCGAGGAAGGTTGTCAATCAAGTGAAGGAGATGTGTGCTCAAGTCTGAGGGTACAGGTTCGATACAAAGCCATCCGTTCTTGAGCTCAGTGGCTGACATCTCATTTCTAGCATCCTATTATTGCGTGATGGATCCCTTTTGCTCCTCTGCCTACATATGCGTGCTCTGAGATATGCGATTCGAAGCACCGTACATTTGTAATATATAATAACGATTCATATTTACAAGATTGCCGTCTAGATTGACAAATGGTTTCAAGTGATTAAATATAAAACGGAGGTTGGAGTCGTCGGGTCGGAATGTATCGGGCGGCAGGCTCGCGACTCACGCGGGTTTGGTCTTGCCGCCGGGCATGTGTATGATTTGAGGAGACCGGGATCTGGGGATGGTAGTTGAGTCAATCATAGGCGCATAGTTCCGGATGGTAGCCATACCTAGTATATCGTCCACCAGACGACGAGGGCTCCAGTCAGATTGAATGGTCTCAGCCACTGGTAACAGCTATCCTTGTTTTCATGGCGTGCTATACGCGCTGAGATCTCGACACATCCGGCATGAGTTCTAGAGACAACGCAGTAAGCTGGAAAGTAGGATTGTCACTTGAAGGATTCGGTAGCGAGGGCGTCCTTTACATTCTAGGTGTGACCGTAAGTTTATAAGGACGAAAATAGTTGGAGTGAGATATACGGACATTTGTAGTGGACCGCTACGTTGGCCGATGAAAGCCTCACGAGCATCTCATTGATGACAAAGGAACGAAGAGCTTTCAGATTCGTTCTTAACATGGTAGGTAAACATTAAGAGGTAGGCAAAGCTGAATTGGAATCGCATGTCAGGTTACAACTGGACAAGTTCCTCGCAGCACTCACGCAAAACTTTGAGCCTAGACTTTTGTTTTCGTTCAGATTGAAGGCTTGACGATTTCTGTGATGGCAACGGCGAGCTCGGTCTGGACCATGTCTCTACTACCAGTACCTCACCCTACATTCAAGAGTGTTTCTTCCTTCCAGCGCCTTCGATATCGATAGCTGAGTCCTCAGAAATGGTACTAGGCATGCGACTGGTTGGCCACCTCGAAGACGTTTGGTAATGTGATGGTAGGATGAATCATCGTAATTGTAGCTGGAACAGCACGAGGGGGAGTCTTTGCAATTGTAATTGACGCCGACGGTGAGAGAAAGGTGAGAGCAGAACAGAAACCACGATGAAGGCGAGAGAAAGATGATCATGACGTGGGAAGATCGAAAGCGTGATCGATAGCTCAGTGCGCCTAAATCACGACTACCGCTCCACTTTCTTTTTTTCGACGCTTGATTTAACCGTTTATCCTACAAAATGAATAGCAATCAAACAACTCTCCTTTTGCCACTAGGACAGCAACAGCCTCAATCAACCCATTCTGAATTTTGGGCTGCTCCTCAACATCCGCAATGGTCTCATTTCCAGGTGCCTCCGTCTCTTGGATATAATCCGCAACAGATGATTCCACACTCGCTGCTTCGAGCGCCTGCCAGTGAGCAGAGCGCGTTTGACACCAATTACGATTATGGTTCCCAATGGCTCGGACAACAGCATCAATTTCAGCAACCTCAGTACCACCTGCCGCCTCCTGTGGCTCAGCCATCTTCACAGCCGGTTGAACAAAATTATGGTCCATATCAGCCTACAGCAGGTTACTACGCTTGGCAGCAACCTATGGCATCTCCTCAGCCTCCGCTAGATTATCTCCGTCCACAACCTCAGCATCAGCATCAGCAGCAACGTCTGCACCGCACTCCATCGCCACAGGATATCAGGCCGGCAAAGCGTCAACGATTCGACGACCCCAATTCGAATGGACAGGCCTATTGGTATCATGCGCCTCTGCCACCTCAACCACATATTGAACCTCTGCCGCTCCCAGCTCAAACTGCTGGTGTATATCACGGCCAAAGTCAAGGATCGGGTTATGGGGATGGAGATGGCTGGATAAATAACCTGCAACCTAGCGCCAATAGAGGAGGTCGTGGCGCAAGAGAAGGGTCAATGTCCAGCGAAATAGCGGACAGGAGTCCAGGTGGCAATTATATGGACACATGTGGTCGAGGTGGTCGATCTGGCGGTGGTGTGTATGCTCATTGGTCGGAAGGAAACTTTGGTGGAGCTGCGAGCATACAAGCTGAAGGTCGTAACGAGCCAGGTCCTGTGGTTACACAATTCCAAAGTGCCCAAAATGTCACTATGAGCGGCAACCCTCAGTTCACGAATATCGGTATGAATAAACTGACTACCGTGAACAATTACGGCGGAACTCACGGTGTGTCATTCTCTGTGCTTTAGCGATTGTATGATCTGACCGAATTGAACTCCAAGGCTTAGAAAACTTGAAAGAATTTGTCTCATTCGCCGCCCTTCATGACTCCGCTGAACAAGATCCTGAACGTCGTTGTCATCCTGGAACGCGGATAACTGTGTTGAAGCAGTTGCGAGATTGGTTCGACAACCCAAATGCAACCGACCGTATTATCTGGCTTTACGGTCCTGCTGGAGCTGGAAAGTCGGCGATAGCACAGACAATTGCCGATGAATATAAGGAGCGGGGAGTGGCTGCCACCTTCTTCTTTTATCGATCTGATGCTAGCCGTAATAATGGAAAACTACTATTTCCAACAATTGCTTGGCAACTCGCTCTCTCAATCCCACCTACCAAGAACTTCATCGTTCATGCGCTCGACGAAACTCCTCACCTTCCAACCCAAGCCGTCAAACTACAGTTTGAACAGCTCGTGGCTCAGCCAACTAATAATATTGCCTCTCAAATGTTGCATCCGGCTCCGGTTGTCATCATCGATGGCGTCGACGAGTGTTCCGAGGAACACGTTCAGCGGAGGTTCCTCACTGTTATCGGGGACGCCGTCAAGAACCATCGTGTTCCATTACGGTTTCTTATCGTTAGCAGGCCAGAGGCCCTGATAGAAGAAACTCTTAACAAGTTCAAGGATTTCACTGTTTCCATTGACCTGGCTAAACTCGACGACTCTAATCGCGATATTCAGATGTACCTCGAGGACAAATTCTCTGAGATCGCGGCCAACCGGGGTCTCGATCCAACATGGCCAGGTCAGGAGATAATCGAGGAGATTGTGTCCAAATCGTCGGGGAACTTCATATTTGCATCCCTTGTCATTAGGTTCATTAGCGATGAGGATTGTGATCCTGAAGTCTTACTCGATATCGTTCGGAACTTGACGCCACGTGGGAACATGTCGCCATTCGCATTATTAGACGAATTATTTTTGGAAATCCTGAAACGGCAACGAGACCAGGGCTTCTTGAAGACTTTTCTTGCTTTATTGGTAGCCCGCAGCTCCATCGAGGTGTTCTACCTCCACGAAGATGATGCAACACTCATGAACGTTTCGGAGAAAGACTTACACATTAGGCTACGAAGAATGCGTTCCTTGCTCAAATTCAAACCTTTCATTGACGTCTATCACAAATCCTTTTTCGATTTCTTGCAAGATTCATCCCGCTCTGGTCAATACCATGTCAGCAAAGAAGGCGGACAAAAGCGATACTTGGAGTTAATTGTAGGTTCAGTTGTTCAACATGTCTCTATGGTGACTGAGCAGCCTAGCTGGTAAGTTGTTGGCCTTTTCCATTGTCGTAGGAATGATACTAACGTAAGCATGGAATTTTAGTCATGAGACATGTCATTTTACTCCCAAATTTAAATACATCGTAGACAATCATCCGCCGAAGATTGTGCTGGCTGTCGAAGATTGGCAAGAGGCATTAAAGCCTTTGCTGGACCTTCAGGATAAACTTCTCAAGATATTGAAGCCTCAGTCGTGTCGTGTCACTCAGGTTATGCGCGATCTTCTTCTGCACCTGGTGTTATTGCAAGGAAAATCCTACCCTATCACTGCTCAGGCACCGAAGTCAAACATGAACGAAGCTATTACAGAGTGGAGTCCTGCCCTGGCGACAGAGGCCCAGCAAAATATACATGAAAAAGACTTGGATAGCTGTCTTTCCGTACTGCTATCTTGTCTTCAGAACACAGATTCGGTGGTATGTGACAGAGGTGTTGCAAAGCTAAACGATCTAACAACCACTTAGATGGTAGTCGATGGGGCAATAATTGACCGGATGTTCTCCTTACTTGCATTTGATTATGCTGAGACTGTGGCAAGAGTCCGGACCGTCTCAGATGCGCAAAAACTGATTGACTTAATTGATTTGGTATGGCATTTAGCGGATTTCCAATGACGGAGCTCTCAAAGTTGACCTAGCTGGCTAACAACAAGTCCTTTCTCAGTCAGTGCGGCCGAGATGCAGCGTGCAAGGCTTTTCGCCTGGCATCAGAAATTTTTGCAAGGGTACCACACCTTCCGCAGTCCCACTTTTTGGACAAACTTGGTCATATTTATTGGCGCAAATCGGAAATTTTCGAGGTGAGTCGATGCATACTTTGTGCACTGTTGATCATGCTCATGCGCAAGATAGTTAGAGTGCCAGTCTGCGTTCATTAGCAGAATTCTAGATCATAATTACGTTATTCCGGCATTCGGAATATATGACGGAAGTGTTAGTTGGAGAATTGTCACCGGTGACAAATTTGAGCCGAACGATTGTGTCAGTAGATGGTTAGAAAAATCAAAACCAAATTTGGCTGCAAGAATCAGAGTGGTAAGTTGTAACGACCATCTAAGAATCATGTTCACGGATTCCTTGCAGATGCTTGAGGTGGCGAGGATTATCCGATACATTCATTCCATGGACGTTGTACTGTTCTCCGATTATATTAAATCAGTAGGGGGTTTATCGCATTGTCGATGAGTCTATTATAACCGTTTATTTTCCAGGGATGCTTCTTTTGGAACTCGAATCTCGGTGTAAGGTTAGGGATTATCGGTTTATTTGCATGGTGGGTTAGGGAGGCATCGATTTATGGCCATGAGGCATCTCGTGTCTTGGCCAAATGCACGTATGAATCTAACATATCTGCTTTCGGGCGTCTCTTTCGAGAGGTATCGTCACATTCTGCCTTTCTATTTTCACCTTTGTGTTAATCATTGACAGGTGTGTTTCAAAGGCCCTTATAAAAACCTTTCCAATCGTCTGGTTGAAGATGCAATGCGACTCATTGAACGATGTCGCGCGAAGAACCCAAAGAGCCGGCCAACTATGAAGGATGTTGTAACAGAGATGAAAACATGGAATATAACCTAAACTGCACATATTTATCCAAGTTGCTATTGTTCACACTTGTATAACATTGGAAGAATGATAAAGGATTGCCATAAAGTGCCTCCTGTGCTTATTGAACTCGAGTCACCTGTTGCCACAAATATGACGGTAGGTTTTGGCTCGTCGAGGATTTGGAAAATGAGATGTGTTGACCGGAGAGAGATGAAGTAAAAGAGGATAGTTCGGGTAGGATTAGTAGTGGACTCCTGCTAGATGAGGCTCAAGAGTCAAGAGTAGAGTCAAAGGTGACATGAACGTCTTCCGAATGAAAGGCTTCTTTGATTGTAGATACAAGCATTCGGCAATCTATAATGGGAAGCGGAAGAGCCTTGAGTCTTGTTGCTGACACGAGAGGTTAAGCATTGAGAGCCAGAATGAACGACAAGCAAAGGGTTTGAGCTAAGTATATCATGGATGCAAAGTTGGTTGGACAGGTATTTTCCTGCTTGTTGCTAATCGAGTTCCGGGTCAATGGCTTTCAACTACAACGTCAACCTTGTCGTGCGGTCATCATTACATTTTGTTTTGTCCTACTGCTCAGTGTCACCATCGGTATGACTGGCGTTGTTCACTGTGTATTGTTTAGTACATGTAGAGGAACAAACGTAGTACCCGATGCTATGAACTTTGTCGAGAAAACACACAAGGTCCAAGTATAATGAATGAAAGAAATCAGCTGTGGGAGTAGTTTGTCATTCGAGTGATTACACTCCCTTGGCAACTTGAGTGCGGACTATGCGCAAACCGTCTTCCTACTTCAACCGGTTGGCGCGTCAACGAATAGGTTCTCATCCGTCGGACACAAACCCTGGAGGACTTGGGGCTGTATCTCGTTAAAACTTCATCTGGATGCTGTTGGAGTATATCGCCTCGAATTCCTTGTTTTGCACGGCGGAAAGGAGAAGAGGCAGGAAGTCAAGGAAGGGTATGGGAGGAGTAAACTTCTCAGGGAGAGTGAGATGGGTAGCGTCGTCTCCACGTGCAGCCAATAGTCAGACGACGGAGATGTGCTAGTTAGGACAGACTGGACCATACACCGAGCATGTCGTTGTGTATCGCCCTCGGCGTACTGCCGATACAAGACAAAGCTGCCATGGAAGAGGATAACTTCTCCATCCACATCCTCCATGGTGAAGATGAATGCCTCCGCAGTACCATTCATCTTGTTGTCCCACTCGGGTAATCGACAGCGATCCGCAGCAATGTAGTGACTGGCTGGACTTGGGCCTGGAGCTGCGTCTTCAGGAAGTTATGTCCAAGTCTGTGAATAACACGATCGTGACGACTGTCATGGGGATACCGAAGAGGTCACGGAGGTGTGCCGTAATAACGTTCCCAAGGGTACTGTTGTCCATCTGCTTCCCGGACAATCTCGCTGGTACACCGGATTGGCGACATCGATGACATTGGCAGCTACATCCTCTTCTCGACGTGTCCAAAGCGGGAACAGCCATCACAACTTGAAGCAGATTTCGAAGATGGCTCTGAGAATACGACCCGTAGATTGCATCAGCGTATACCATGGAACCCGCCGAGTTTGAGACGCAAAATGTGAGTTTGTATCAATATGTTGAACTTTGCCGCCGGTTCATCGACACTTCCTTGACAGGAATCGGCACATGTACCAACGACTTCCCCGGCTCTAGCTGCTCCTCTTGATGCATGGGCAGCATCCTGAACCTATTAGACAGGGCGACGCTCTGTACATCTCCAGCATCGACATCGTCGGCCTCCAAATGTTGGTTATACAATCATCGTCAGGTTGTAACTGACGTAGTAGTGGGGTGTAACGCGATTGAGTTCAGGGCTTTAGTATCGTCTCCATTCACGTTCATATTTGCAGGAAAAAAAGAGTGTAGAATTGGAGGTGGAAAAGAGCCTTGAATCGAGAGTTGAAGCAAAGCAAAATAGCCTGTCAGGGTCATAAGAATGTTGGACATGGTTCTCGTCGGTGTAGGAGACGGGAAACACAAGGAAGCAACCAACGATGCTGATGCGGGAGGTTTGATTTCGTCTATGCTAGAAGGGTTAAAAGGATGTGCTGTCTTGTGTGGGTGCTGCTAGTCGCATGTCGTTGCCCGGCAAGTGGTCTATGTCTTGCGTCAGCACCGAGAAGTGGAAGTGGAGAAGGGAGGAGACTACGCAATCAAATAAGGTACTAAATTCGTCGACGACCCGTATGTTTGGCGTTACCCTCACCGCGACACGATTCCTATCTACCATTTCCTCCACCTTGAAGCAGTGGAATGACGTCAATTACCAGCTATCCCGATAAAGGAAGAGTTGGGAGAACATGAGTGGGACCATGCGGGCTGTTTGAGGAGGGTGTGGACGGTTTTGGGGTTAAGGTAGGGTTGAGGTTGAGCAGCGTCTCGTTGGCATGTAGATGCACATTCACCAGCGTCAGTTAACTTCGTGGAAGCGTCGTGGCATCTGGGATGGAATTGTGTTGAGTATATGCAGGTTGTTTCTGGTAGCAGCCATACCTATATCATTGACATCTCTGCACATTAGACAGCTAGAGATCCAATCAGCCTCGATGGTCTCGGCCATCCGCTTAATATGCTGAGACCTTCTCACATCCGGCATGAGTTTCAAACCCAACGCAGTGAGCTCATACAGCATCACTATGGAGGCAGATGGTAACAAGGACCGCAGTCTGAGCAACTGTAGACTTGCGAAGAGTCAAAAGGTAAGAAGAAGGTAGTTGTGGTAAGACGTACTGTGGATTCCTGCTGACACGAACGTCCCCGAATGAAAAGTTGATTTTATGGTGAGACACGAGCATTCCATTTATGAGTCTTGTATCTTGTTCCCGACACGACAGGTAAGCAATGAGAGGCGAGAATGAACGACAGGCAAAACGTAAGTAGCATATGGGTGTTTGTCAAGCGATTGCGGAGCAGCCGTGATGCATTGATGGATCTCTGAGCTCTCAACGATTACAGTACCTGCCATCTCGTGTGATCATCTATGTAGGAACCGGGTTTCCTCCTCTTACCGGACACACTCTACGAGCTGCAGATGGTTTGTGGCATTACATTGCATGGACCGGGTAACAACAATAGTGACATGAGTGGGAAACAGATTATTTGCTAGCATGGTGTACGCGATATCGTTGTTAGGCCGTGAACCATACCGTTCGACCAGTCGTTTGCCATCAACCATGGCCACGTCTAAAAGCACCATCACATCAAAGATTTCTTCTCCCTCTCACGCACGCTTTTCCAAGATGTCCCTAATAAACCTGTTCATCAACTCTTCTTTTTGTTCTTGAGAAAGTCGATGAGCTATTCCTTCACGAAGATTAGGTATCATCAGTGAAACCAGCAAGGATGACACTGTAGCCGATCGTAATTGGCCGTTTCTTCTGCTTCCCTTTGTCAATGATGCTTTTGAGCTGACCGGCACCGAATAAGCTGGTGTAGTCTTGTCCTGTCATTACCTGAATTCTAATATCCGTCAACATATCCAACGAGACAAATGGGTCAGCTTACCTCAAGTGAACAAGACCAATCCTTATCACAACTTTGTTAGGAAATGTTAAATCAGAGGTTCCACCCTTGGTTCACTATTGCTATGATAGCTCCCGGGATCTGGAGATAGTAGTTGAGTCAATCGTAGGCGCATAGTTCCGGATGGTAGCCATACCTATATCGTCCACCAGACGACGAGGGCTCCAGCCAGATTGAATGGTCTCAGCCACTGGTAACAGCTATCCCTGTTTTCATGGCGTGTTATACGCGCTGAGATCTCGACACATTCGGCATGAGTTCTAGAGACATCGTAGTAAGCTGGAAAGTAGGATTGTCACTTGAAGGATTCGGTAGCGAAGACGTCCTTTACATTCTAGGTGTGACCGTAAGTTTATAAGGACGAAAATAGTTGGAGTGAGATATACGGACATTTGTAGTGGACCGCTACGTTGGCCGATGAAAGGCTCATGAGCGGCCCATTGATGACAAGGGAACAAAGAGCTTTCAGATTCGTTCTTAACATGGTAGGTAAACATTAAGAGGTAGGCAAAGCTGAATTGGAATCGCATGTCAGGTTACAACTGGACAAGTTCCTCGCAGCACTCACGCAAAACTTTGAGCCTAGACTTTTGTTTTCGTTCAGATTGAAGGCTTGACGATTTCTGTGATGGCAACGGCGAGCTCGGTCTGGACCATGTCTCTACTACCAGTACCTCACCCTACATTCAAGAGTGTTTCTTCCTTCCAGCGCCTTCGATATCGATAGCTGAGTCCTCAGAAATGGTACTAGGCATGCGACTGGTTGGCCACCTCGAAGACGTTTGGTAATGTGATGGTAGGATGAATCATCGTAATTGTAGCTGGAACAGCACGAGGGGGAGTCTTTGCAATTGTAATTGACGCCGACGGTGAGAGAAAGGTGAGAGCAGAGCAGAAACAACGATGAAGGCGAGAGAAAGATGATCATGACGTGGGAAGATCGAAAGCGTGATCGATAGCTCAGTGCGCCTAAATCACGACTACCGCTCCACTTTCTTTTTTTCGACGCTTGATTTAACCGTTTATCCTACAAAATGAATAGCAATCAAACAACTCTCCTTTTGCCACTAGGACAGCAACAGCCTCAATCAACCCATTCTGAATTTTGGGCTGCTCCTCAACATCCGCAATGGTCTCATTTCCAGGCGCCTCCCTCTCTTGAATTGGAATACAATCCGTGGATGGTTCCACTGGCAGGGGATGGGAGCAGCAGAGATTGTGAGCAGAGCGCGTTTGACACCAATTACGATTATGGTTCCCAATGGCTCGGACAACAACATCAATTTCAGCAACCTCAGTACCACCTGCCGCCTCCTGTGGCTCAGCCATTTTCACAGCCGGTTGAACCAAATTATGATCCATATCAGCCTACAGCAGGTTACGCTTGGCAGCAACCTGTGGCATCTCCTCAGCCTCCGCTATATCATCCCCGTCCACAACCTCAGTATCAGCATCAGCAGCAACGTTTGTACCGCACTCCATCACCACAAGATATCATGCCGGCAAAGCGTCAACGATTCGACGACCCCAATTTGAATGGACAGGCCTATTGGCATCATGCGCCTCTGCCACCTCAACCACATATTGAACCTCTGCCGCTCCCAGCTCAAACTGCTGGTGTATATCACGGCCAAGGTCAAGGATCGGGTTATGGAGATGGAGATCGTTGGCTAAATAACCTGCAACCTAGTGCCAATACAGAAGGTCGTGGCGCAAGAGGAGAGTCAATGTCCAGTGAAATAGCAGACGGGAATCCAGGTGGTGGAGGCAGACGAGGTGGTCAATCTGGCGGTGATGTGCATGCTCATTGGTTTGGAGGAAACTTTGGTGGAGCTGCGAGCATACAAGCTGAAGCTCGTAACACAGTTCCCACTTCTGCCGAGCCTGCGGCTACACTACTTCACGGCGCCCATGGTTTCAGTATCAATGGCAACCCTTGGTTCGCAGACATCGGTACGAATATGGGTCATCTGACTACCGTGAACAATTACGGCGGAACTCACGGTGTGTCATTATCTGTGCTTCATCGATTGATTCATCTGACCGAATTGAACTTCAAGGCTTAGAAAGATTGGAAAATTTTGTTTCGTTCGCCGCCCTTCATAATTCCGCTGAACAAGATCGTACCCGTCGTTGTCATCCTGGAACGCGAGAAAAGGTGTTGAGGCGGTTGCGAGATTGGTTCGACAACCCAAATGCGACCGACTGTATTGTCTGGCTTTACGGTCCTGCTGGAGCCGGAAAGTCGGCGATAGCACAGACAATTGCCGATGAATATAAGGAGCGGGGAGTGGCTGCCACCTTCTTCTTTTATCGATCTGATGCTGGCCGTAATAATGGAAATCGACTATTTCCAACAATTGCTTGGCAACTCGCTCTCTCAATCCCACCTACCAAGAACTTCATCGTTCATGCGCTCGACAAAACTCCTCACCTTCCAACCCAAGCCGTCGAAGTACAGTTTGAACAGCTCGTGGCTCGTCCATTCCAGCCAACTAATAATATTGCCTCTCAAATGTTGCAGCCGGCTCCGGTTGTCATCATCGATGGCGTCGACGAATGTTCCGAGGAACACCTTCAGCGGAGGTTCCTAACTGTTATTGGAGACGCAGTCAAGGACACTCGTATCCCATTACGGTTTCTTATCGTTAGCAGGCCAGAGGCCCTGATAGAAGAAACTCTCAACAAGTTCAAGGATTTCACTGTTTCCATTGACCTAGCTAAACTCGACGGGCAGCCACGCAAAGATAGCGGCTCCCGTGACGGCGATACCCACTATGCAAAGCTCGCCTTCATTGAAGGCAGCACATCCTACCGGAACGCCGCCGGCAAGCCCCACCAAGGCATTGGTAAGTGATCGCGGATACCTTTGGCCAGACTGCTGACTCACACGCCCTGTAGCCCCCACAATGGCTCACCAACGCGTTGCAAGCCATGAGAGCGAAGTATCCGAAGGATAGATTCGAACTCACAACGAAGAGCACTAACGTGGGCAAGCCAAAATGGCGACTCAAGTGCTTGGATTGTCCTCGCAAGGTATAGTTGCAACAAATTGTGGATGTTTTCCCCAGTCATTGAGCTTTCCGAACAGTTGTATATGCTTGGTCCTTCGAACTATGAAGACCATTTGAAGCATCGATATCATCGTCAGCGAGTCGCTAAACGACTCAATATTGGCAACAGAACATAGCACTTTTTGAATTTCTATCTCGGGTTATTACTCACCATCTTATGTTTGTTCTCTCATCTCTTCTCTTAACGTTGCCTAAGTTTTGTATTGTTATTTGTCATGATCTGTCTCTATAACATATCTCGAACACCAGGCTGTCCTATTCAACGTTCATTTTGTTGCTGCAATGCACTTGCTTTCGATGTCTAATTGGTCTCGGTTCAACGTAACCGATTCCGACTCAGGCTTGTTACATAAACCGAGTACTTCCACATTGAATAAGCCAAATTCATCGAGAAACCACTCTCACCGGGACATGATTCTTATCCATTGTTTAGGTAGAGTAGTACGACGTCCAGAGTTTTGGGAGTATGTAAAGTATCCAGCTATCGAGATACAGGATGAGGACCGAGTTGGGAGAACTTGAGTGTGACCATGATGGCGGTTCGAAGTGGATGGTTTTTGTTTTGGGGTCGAGGTAACAGTCTTTCAATGCTTTCATTGGCGCGTACTAGATATAGATACACTTCTTTACCAGCGCCAACTCTGCAGAAGCCCAACAAGGTCTGCGTCGTGCAAGCAGAGACATTGAGCATGTTCAATAGGGTGCGTGAACATTGCGTACGTCTCGGAGAAATGAGCTGTGAAAGCCCGAGCATGGTCGGATGAGAACTACGTCATCCGAGTTTTCGCACTCTGAACCCCCAGAGGGCCAGAACTAACCAATTTTTGTAGCAATCGTGAATCTCGGACATCCGTCGTACAGGTCGTCACCCTTCCAACTCTGTAAATTGTACATCAACATATTCTATTGCTCTATGATATTCTTGTCTACTTTTTAACTGAGTGTAACGCGGTGACGTCTTGCGAGGCGCCTCCTCTAATTGCTTTTGCTGGTTAGGCAGCACAGGTTGGTGGTTCTGTCGGTTGCAACAGTCAGCAAAGGTGGCGGCGCATAACCAAATTACAGACCTTGAATTCCATACTGAATTCACCAGCGAAAATGAGCAGACTTTAGCACAAACATTGCATTTAGAAGATTTCCTGCCCTTACCTTTGGGTGGCACCACGAAGTTGAATAGAGTATTCAAACATATCGTTGAGCGCTACTTCAGCCGGCCGTCACGGCGAACTCGCCATTACGAACTTCACTATCGATAACGGTGCCGCGGCCTGTGTTCAGGCTCCCAATGACTTGACCTGTAATGGACAGATATAAGCTAGCTTGTACAATCAAATGAACGATACGCACTTTAGAACTCAGCGGGGGCCATGACTTACACGGTCATGAAGGTCTCCAGGATGACAGGTCTCGCTGATTTATATGCTTCCCTGAATGCGCCGATAGTTGCGAGCCGGAAAGCCAACTCTGAAGAGTCAACAGCCTGAAAGGTCCCTTCTCTGAGAACCAAACGGCAACCAGAGATGGGGTTTCCTGAAAGACTGCGTTTCTCAGATGCTTCATAGAATCCCTGCGAGAAACACTATCAGAAGATAATCGCTTTGGGGCCCACGGCACAAACCAACCGCAGGAATAAGAATAAGGTTGGATGGTATACTTGCGCCCATGTTCTCGAATCCAACATCCTTTCCGGGTTCCAGGCCATATTCAGTGGGTTCGATGTGCCCGACAACCCTGGCGTACTGTCCAGCACCATTCGGCTCGTTGGGTTACTGTCTCACGGAAGTTGACACGAGGCTTGCCGGTGGTGCAGTCGACGTTGTATTCGCGCTTCATACGCTCCACGTGGATCTCAAGGTGCGCCGGAAATGATCGTCTAGTATTTGTCAGCTGTCGTCAGTTCTAGAAGAGGAAACAACGCACTTGTTCGCTTGTCTGATCTATGTGAGCCTTGAAAGTAGGATCCTCCTTTTAGAAACGTTGAAGAAATTAGGTGTTTCGATGTCCTGTGCTTTGATGGCCATGGTCCAGAGACAAACATGGATGACTAGTCACTGCAGTCTAGTACAGAAACATAGAGGAGGCCAAGGACTCGCCATGGTCAAGCTGTCAATAAACATGTCACCTGATGCGTATCCAACTCCGAAGATGGCACAGATTTCTCCAGGACAGACGTCCTATCTTAAATAAACTTCAGCGTAGTAGGAGACACAGTTTTTACTCACCTCCGTTTCATTGCTGTGCCTACGAACAAGTCTAGGAACCTTGACCTTTTTGCCATTGCGAGCATTGAGGATGATTGCACCTTTCCTTTCTTATACCCGCATATATGTCAATTGCCAGATCTCCCTTCCTCCCGTTTGAAGGCAACTCCAAGGATACGCCGCAAGGAAAAGGAGAACCAGTGGAGATCCTGAAGGCAGATTGAACTAGATAGTAGAGTTATTGAAAGATTCGGTAGCTAGGACGTCAGATCCTTCACATTCTAAGTAAGTGACAATAGGTTTATAAGGACAAGAGTAGTTGGAGTGAGACATACGGACATTTGCACCGGCCCGCTGGTAGACGACATTGGCCGATGAAAGGCTCACGAGAATCCCATTGATGACAAGGGAACGAAGAGCTTTCGGATTCGTTCTTGACAAGGGAGGTAAACATTAAGGCGGGCAAAGCCAGTGAACTGGATATATTCGCATTCAGGTCGTCATAACTCGACAAATTCCTCGCAGCACTTACATTCAGACAAAACGAGCCTATATTTTTTTCATTCAGATTGAGACATAGTGACGGCAACGACGAGCTCCGTCTGGGCGAGTAACTCACCCTACAACTGGTTGACCACCTCGAAGATCTTTGGTAATGTTGATGGTATGGATCATGGTTGTTCAAGTAATTGTAGCTCCGAGCCGTACAGTAGCGTTTTGCAATTGGTGAGTAAGAGCTGTAAGAGCAGAGCGGAAACAACGATCGCAGAAGGCGAGAGAAAGATGATCGAGAGATCGATGGTGGCCCAAGATCGACTTCACTCTTGGCTTTCTTTCGACGCCTGATTTAGCCGTTGATTGTACAGTAGGAAACGTCATAATGCATAAGGTCATACTGAATAAACCTCATCATGCATAGGATTTTTCTTTGTACGAGCTCACCGTTGTCGCTATGCTACGGCATCCCATAATGAATAAACCTCATAATGCATAGCCTCTTTTACTGTCCGAACGGTATGCATTATGAGGTTTCTTACTGTATCTCATCCTAGTGTCATCCTCCTTCCCTAAAAGGCACGAATTTATAGTCTGGCTACGGGAGACTAATCTCATCCTAATAACACGAAAAGATCTGCACAATGAACAAAAATCAAACAACTCAGACCCCTCGGCCGCTCCCTTTGCCACCAGGACAACGACAGCCTCAGCCAGATCATTCTGCATTTTGCGATGATGTCGCCCAACCTCCCCAATGGGCTCATTTTCAGGCGCCTCCGGCTCCTGCATATAATCCACAACGAACAGTTCTACAACCGTTGCGGCGTCCACCACCTGAGCAGAGCGCGGTTTACACCAATGACGACTATGATTCCCAACGGCACGGACAACAATATCAGTACTACGTTCCGCCTCCTGTGGCTCGGCCACTTCCACAGCTGGTTGCTCAACCAAATTATAAATTGTACCAGCCTACAGCAGTTTACTCTCGGGATTGCGTTCCGCAACCTGTGGCATCTCCTCAGCCTCAGCTAGCCAATCATTTCCAACCCCAACTCCAACAACAGCAACGCTGGTATCACACACTACTGCGGTGTATCATTCCCGTAATTCCCACTTCTGCCGAGCCTGCGGCAGTTCCTGTGGCTACACAACTTCAAGGTGCCCAAGTCAATATGAACGGCAACCCTCGGTTCACGAACATCGGTGTGAATAAGGGTAAACTGACTACCGTGAACAATTACGGCGGAACTCACGGTATCTCATTTCTCTATCCTTCATCAATTGTTTGATCTGACCGAACTTCAAGGCTTAGAAAAGTTGGAAAGATTTGTTTCGTTTGCCGCCCTACACGACTCCGCTGAACAAGATCCTGACCGTCGTTGCCATCCTGGAACGCGGAAAACTGTGTTGACGCGGATGCGAGATTGGTTTGACAATCCAAATCTAACCGACCGTATTATCTGGCTTCATGGTCCTGCAGGAGCCGGAAAGTCGGCGATAGCACAGACAATTGCCAATGAATATAAGGAGCGGGGGGTGGCCGCCACCTTCTTTTTTTATCGATCTGATTCCAACCGTAATGATGGAAATCGGCTATTTCCAACAACAGCTTGGCAACTCGCTTTCTCAATACCGCCTACCAAGGATTTCATTGTCCATGCGCTCGACAGAACTCCTCACCTTCCAACCAAAGCCGTCGAATCACAGTTTGAGCAGCTTGTGGCTCAGCCAACTAATAATATTGCCTCCCAAATGTCGCACCCGGCTCCGGTCGTCATCATCGATGGCGTCGACGAGTGTTTTGATGAAAAACTTCAGCAGAGGTTTCTCGCTGTTATCGGGAACGCTGTTAAGAGCCACCATGTTCCATTACGGTTTATTATTGTCAGTAGGCCAGAGGCCCTGATAGAAGAAACTCTCAACAAGTCCAAGGATTTCACCGTTTCCATTGACTTGGCTACACTCGACGACTCAAACCGCGATATTCACAAGTATCTCAAGGACAAATTCTCTGAGATCGCATCCAACCGGGGTCTCCATCCAACATGGCCAGGTGAGGAGATAATCAAGGAGATTGTGTTCAAATCGTCGGGGAATTTCATATTTGCGTCCCTTGTCATTAGGTTCATCAGCGATGAAGATTGCGATCCTGAATTTCTACTCAATATCGTTCGAAACTTGACGCCGTGTGGGAGCATGTCGCCATTCGCATTATTGGATGAATTATTTTTGGAAATCCTCAAACGGCAACGAGACCAGGACTTTTTGAAGACTTTTCTTGCTTTATTGGTTGGCCGTATCTCCATCATACAGAAGGACCTCCACAAAGATGATGCAACCCTCATGAACGTTTCTGAGAAAGACCTACACATTAGGCTACGGAAAATGCGATCCTTGCTCAAATTCAAACCTTTCATTGATGTCTATCACAAATCATTTCTCGATTTCTTGCAAGATCCATCTCGCTCCGGTCAATACCATGTCAGCAAACAAGGCGGACTAAAGCGATACTTGGAGTTAATTGTAGATTCAGTTGTTCAACATGTCTCTATGGCGATCAGTGAACAGCCTAATCGGTAAGCCTGCTGCATTGTCATACTTATGAACGATGGTTTAAGTAAGCGTGGAATCCCAGTCATGGGACATGTCGTTCTAATCCCGAATTTAAATACATCGTAAAGAGGCAACCGCCGAATATTGTACTGCCTGTTGAAGATTGGCAAGAGGCATTAAAACCTTTGCTGGATCTTCAGGATAAACTCCTCAAGATATTGAAGCCCCAGTCGTGTCGTGTCACTCAGGTTATGCGCGAGCTTCTTCTGCACCTCGTGATTTTACAAGGACTCGGAAAATCCCACCCTATCACTGCTGCTCAGGCATTGGAGTCAAACATGAATGAGTCTGTTACGGAGCGGAGTCCTACCCTGGCGACAGAGGCCCAGCAATACATACCTGAAAAAGACTTGGATAGCTGTCTTTCTGTATTGCTATCTTGTCTTCAGAAAACAGATTCGATGGTATGTGATAAAGGTGTTGCAAAGCTTTATGATCTAACAACCTCTTAGATGGTAGTCGATAGGGCAATGATTGACAGCATGTTCTCCTTACTTGTGTTCGATTATGCTGAGACTGTGGCAAGAGTCCGGACCGTCTCAGATGCGCAAAAACTGATTGACTTGATTGATTTGGTATGTCATTTAGTGGATTTTCAACGACAAGATCTCAAAGTTGACGTAGCTGATTAACGAGTCCTTTCTCAGTCAGTGCGGTCCAGATGCAGCCTGCAAGGCTGCTCGGCTGGCATCAGAAATTTTTGCAAGGGTACCACACCTTCCGCAATCCCTCTTTTTGAACAAACCTGGTGATTATATTCAGCGGCCCATATCGGACTTATTCGAGGTGAGTCTATGTACACTTTTGTACCGATGACCTTTTTCATGCGCAAGACAGTTCGTGTGCCAGACTGCGTTCATTAGCAGAATTCTAGATCACAATTACATTGTTCCGGTATCAGGAATATACGATGGAAGCAACAAGCTCAGTTTGGCTAGCAGTAACGAAATTGAGCAGAACGAGTCTGTCCATGAATGGCTAGGAAGATTAAGCCCAAAGTTAGTTACAAGACTCAGAGTAGTAAGTTGTAACGACTACCTAGTACCTGAAGAGTCTCGTTCATGCATTGCCTGCAGATTCTCGAGGTAGCCAGGACTATCCGATACATTCATTCCATGGACGTCGCACTGGACTCTGATTGTATTAAATCAGTAGGGGGTTTATCGCATTTTCGATGAGTTTTTATAACAGTTTATTTGCCAGGAATCCTTCTTTTTGAACTCGAATCTCTGTGCAAAGTTCGAGTTTATCGGCTTATTTGCATGGTGGGTCAGGGAGGCATCAATTTATCGCCATGAATATGCTTTTTTGACCGACTACACGTATGAATCTAATATCACGGCTTTTGCGCGTCTCTTTCACCAGGTATCGTCACATTCTGCCATTCTGTTTTCACTGTGTTGATCATTGATAGGTCTGTTTTGGCGGTCATAATGCAAACCTTTCGAATCGGCTAGTTGAAGACGCAAGGGAAATCATTGAACGATGTCGCGGGAAAGATCCGGAGAGTCAGCCAACTATGGAGGATGTTGTAAAAGAAATGGAAACCTGGGACTTGCCCTAACCGTCTAGTCACTACACATGTATATTCAGAAAGCTATTGTTAACACTTGTACAACGTCGGCAGAATGGTCTTTGATTCCTAAAGGATTGCGATAAAGTGCCTTGATTGGCCATTGCTTTGGAGGTTCATTCAGTTTCATTGGACGGACTTTACGAGCCGCAGCTGGTTTGCATTAACCAGGTAACAGTAACAACAGTAACGTTATTTGCTATCATGAAG